>WHVA01000465.1:0-91001 GCA_015179125.1 Gautieria morchelliformis
ATTGACGGAGAAATTGTAGGCGCCTTAGCTAATTATCCCGCGTTTCGTGCTCCCACACGTGCGCTATCTGCGGCTGCCCTGCTTAGTGTGTCGAATCTGAAGATCACAATCTTGCCAGTTCATTATATAATGCCCATTGTGCGTATGCTCGCAGAAGGAAGGAGATATGTGTGCGGAGTTGACTTTGATATTTATATAAATTTGCGATTGGAGGTGGGATTTACCTTGCGAATGGAATGAAACCGAAAGTGATTAGGATTGGGATGGGAACAGGAGAAGGAGAGCGGGGTTGAGTATCAAATCGTTATGACATGAAATGCGGGGACAAATACAGATATGAATACTCACCCGGCATCGGGAGAGGCAGAGAGTATATGACGACGACGAGCATGACCCTCTTCCTCGAAGGAGCTAAATATATAGTACACGAAGAGGATGGATGGGTGGTTGGTGCGGGGAGGGCGGTTAGTGGATGGAGAACGGGCACAGCGGGCTGGGAATGACAAAGATGACTCACAGACTGCGAGAATATAGACCCCCGACTCTCGGCTTAGAGTCAGCTGGGGGCATCGAGCTGGGTACTGTCCGGGTCTACGAACTCGCTGCCTGAAACATCGTCGCGGGCAGTTTAGTGAACGCTGCACACGGTGAAGAAGACAGACGCTCACGTTCTTCGGGGGAAGGGTTCAGCGTGGGGGCAGCGGCAGCCACGGTAGCGAGGAGACCCAGTAACGAGTGAGGTGTGAGCACTAGTCGAGTGACGGGTGTACCGCGCAGACGAATGCCGCTCGACTGCCTTATATATGGAGCATGCATCGGTGATGTATGCGTACCGCGATTAGCTCGCGCTCGTGATCGAAGTGATCGATCGGCGATCAAATGCATTGATAGGCTGTACCTATTTGGGCTCGATTCACGTCAAGCGCCCAGACCACTTCGCTGCCAACTCCACAAGGCACGCATCAGCTAAGGAAGCAGAAGCCGCGAAGTTTGCAACCCGAGAACCGCGCGCTTGCTCCAATGAATCCAACCCCCTGTTTCTATTCTCAGCTCCGGGCAGCGTGCGGTGCCGCATTACCGGTTGCGACTCATCACACGTGGCGGTGGAAATAAGTACACACCAGTGAATTATGTAAGGGTCGGTATACTGATGTGAACCCGAGCCTTGATGTGTGAGGGACAGTGATGATTGTGGAACGAAGGAGATATAATAATCTGTTATACTACGATCTACTTGAGATCGTTCTGCCTTTATATACAAAATATGAAGTCCATTGTATTACTAATATCTTCGAGCTGCTGTGCCGATGTGATGCCGGTGCACCAGCAACCCGGGGTCGAGAGCGATCTCGAACCTCCGGCTAAGTGCGTGCCGGCTCTGCCTCGGCGGTGTCATCGTCCCGATTACTAACACTCCCCCTCAGCGAGAAGTCCCTTCAGTACAATCCTAATTTCCCTAATAGATACCTATGTTGGTGCATGTCTAGTCCCTTTGTAAATATGTCCGCTACGTTCTCCTTCCTTGGTACGTACGTAAGTGATGCCTCGTGAGAGGCCACTTTCTCACGGATGAAGTGATATGCGACATTGATGTGTTTGGTACGCACATGGTACGTTGCGTCATGCGATAGTGTAATGGTGCCTAGATTGTCTGATTGAAGTGATGTGGGCTGGGCTTGATCTATTCCTAGTTCCTCGATGAAGCACCTCAGCCAGATCAATTGCTTGGCGCCCTCGGTAAGTGCCATGTATTCGGCCTCCGTAGTAGATAGCGCGATCGTTCGCTGCTTCTTCGAGCTCCATGCGATGGCTCCCCCTCCTAGTATAGCTACATAGCCGCTAATAGACAGTGCGTCGTTTCTATTAGCATAATCCGAATCAACAAATATTTCGAGGTCGAGACCAACGTCTCATCGGAAGGTTATGCCGTCGTCACGTGACCCCTTGAGGTACCTGAGCGCGTGCTTGATCGCCGTCCAGTGCTCGGCTCCGTAAGTAGTAGTGAATTGGCTCAGATGTTGTACGGTAAAGGCCAAATCAGGTCGTGTGCTGAGTGCTGCATACATTAGTGATCTGATTGCTTTGGCATAGGGTACTTCGGCAGTTGGATCTGTTGAGTCCATAGGTGTCGTGAGCTTGATCATTTTGTGCAGAGGTGTAGATACGGAATGTGCCGTAGCCATGTTGAATCGATCGAGTATGATGTCGATGTAATGTCCTTGAGACATGATCAGTGTTCCCTCATCCCTGTTCCTCTCAACTCTAATTCCCAAGATTTTCTTCATTTCTCCTAGATCTGTTAAAGGGAATTTTCCATGAAGCTCCCCCTTGAGCTTAATCATCCCTCCTTTGGAATCAGCAAATAGTCTGAAGTCGTCCACATATACTGATATGACTTCGATTGAATCCTTATCTTGTCTGATGTAGACGCATTCATCGGCTGTACTTTGATGGAAGCCGAGATCGAGTAGTAATTTGCGTAAGCGCTGATGCCAAGCTCGTCCCGATTGCTTGAGTCCATAGAGCGCTCTGTATATTCTTAGAACGCGTCCAGATCCATCATCAAAACCGTCGGGCTGGCGCATGTACATCTCCTCATCTATAGTTGAATTGAGATAGGCGCCATTGACATCCATCATTTCGATTTCCCAATCGAGTGTGTTTGCGATGGCTAATAGAACACGTAGTGAATCAAATTTGACCACGGGTGAAGTTATTTCGTAGTAATCCATCCCTGGCCTCTGTGTGAATCCTTGAGCCACAACCCTTGCTTTAGCCTTATCGAATTGCCCATCCGGTTGCGTTTTGACGGCGTATACCCACCGGCAACCGATAGCTACTTGTCCGGGTGGTAGTTCTGTTAATTCCCATGTTCCTAACGTTTTGTGTTGGTCCATCTCAATTTCCATCGCTTTCTCCCAGATTGGCGCATCATCGCGTGGTACCGCCGCTCTGTAATTCTCAGGTTCAGTGATGATTTCTCTTGTTATGTAAACCTGCTTGGTGCGTCCTGAATCATTCAGCTTCCGGTAATCCGGTCTTTGAGTGATACGCACGCTCCGTCGAATCTGTGGGGCTGGCGCTTGTTCAGGTGGATCAGGAACGGGCATTGTCTGGGGTGATGACGTCTGTGGGGTAGATGTGAGCGGGTCTGGCACATGCTCGCGCGGTGAGTGCTCCCCCTCGAGCGGTGCCGTAGTAGTGTCATCATCGTCGTTATCTGGGATAGGGTACAGTTTATTGTCACTTTCGTCGAATGTGATATTTCTTGAAATTTGAACGTGCTTTGAGGCTTTATTGTAATACCTCCAGGCCTTTGCATGTTCAGCTACTCCGACGAATATATGTTCTTCTGCCTTTGGATCAAGTTTGGCTCGACATTGATCCCGCACCATAACCCAGCAATTTGTCCTGAATTCCTCTAGACGTGCTATGTTCGGCTTCTTGCCGAATAGTGCCTGGAACGGCGCTGTGTCATTTGCGTGGGTGATCGGTTTTTGATATAACACGCGTAAGCCACGGCCTCGGCCAGAGTATTTTTGTCAGGTTCTTGGCAAATATCATTGCCCGTGCGTGCTCGAGTAAGGTCCGGTTGAGTTGTTCGGCGATTCCATTCTGGGCTGGGGAGTATGGAGCTGTGGTCTCCATGATAATGCCATATTTTGCACAAAATTCCTTGAAATTTTTTTGACATATTCCCCTCCATTATCTGAGCGAAACCTCTTCAGTTTCTGACCTGTTTGGGTCTCGAGGAATGCCTTGTACGTCTCGAAGTGTTTGAGCGCTTCATCTTTGGTGCTCCTGAAATAAATGATCGTGTACTGGATTTGATATCTGTGAAAGAATAGAAGTATTTCTCACGCGATGGTCCCTCGGTCTGGGCAGGTCCCCATACATCGGATACTGTTAGGTCACCGACCTGTTCTACAGTGTCCTCGGCTCTTTTGGGGAACGGCTCCACATGCCGTTTGCCTTGTATGCATGCTTTGCATTGGCTCGGCTCGGTTGACTCGTCGATCTCGAGTCCAGTAACTAGGTCGTTAGATTTCAACAATTTTATGGAGTTTATGTTGACGTGCCCTAGTATCCTGTGCCATTTGTCCCATGACCGTCCTTTTGCCGCTGCGGCAAAGTCCCGTGCCTCGACTGATCCAGTGACTCATGCCTTCATACAGAACAGCCGCCCACACTTCTGTCCCTGTGCGAAGGTAACTCCGGCGCGTGATTTGAATTCGACGCCGGTGCCTGAAAATGTGGCCGTGTTGCCCTTATCAGTTAAACGCCCTACGCTGATAAGGTTGTTTGGCGCATCTGGTGCGCGTTTGACGTCACGTAGTTCGATCGTGTTCGTCTTGGCGCCGATCTTGAATCCCATGTATATAGTGCCTCGGCCTTGTGTATGTAGTACCGCACCGGGTGAAATTCCTTCGATTTCAGATGGTTCCTCTGTTAGCAACTAGGGGCTATGGCAGGGAAGGTTCGGTAGAGTTCTTAGAAAGCTAGAATCAAATATACTCTCTCAGTGAATTTATTGTCACTGATGTATTAATACAATACCTAGAATCAAATATACTACATGATTTTCAGTCAACATGCTATGTAAATATGAAGAATACTACTCGCCTCTCTCAGTGAATTTATTGTCACTGAGAGAGGAGTGTAATCCTGTCTCAGAAGGCATATACTTGCACCCGGCCCTTTAGCGCCTAAGGGCTCGCGCGTCGAAGTCATTTCAAACTCCGCTGGGTGCAGCCGCCTATGAAAATAGAAATAACAGAATGGAATGGAGAGATAGGGAGTGACTAGAAAATTTCGAAAATAAGCAGAGAAGTGGATGCATAGTACAAGAACAGTATGAGAAAATATTGAAACACCACACAATAAATTGAATATATTATGCTTGATTTTGGTCCAGGAGCATAAATGCACCCAACATCCTCGGCATAGCTAGCGAAATCGTTTCGGCTTCGAGCTATATGTGTTGTTGCCGCTGAATTGGCTAGCCAGTCGGATGCAGATATAGCACTGTATGCTACCTCCTTAGATACAAACGCGAAGTCCTTTTCTTCCGCTTGTTTAACCGTTTCTTTGTTCCCTGATTTGAACCATTTTGGCGCTTGGCCTTCTTTGCCGCCACCTTTCGCCCAACAGTCCTTCACGTAATGACCCTTCTTGCCGCAATTT
The DNA here is from genome assembly GCA_015179125.1 of Gautieria morchelliformis. Lineage (NCBI taxonomy): Eukaryota > Fungi > Basidiomycota > Agaricomycetes > Gomphales > Gomphaceae > Gautieria > Gautieria morchelliformis. The sequence goes on from WHVA01000465.1 coordinate 5,185, forward strand.
CGGCACTTTCCCTTTGTTGCTCCTGAGTCATCTTTCTTGGGCCTGTGACGTTGTTGCGCCTTAAGCGCCGTCTGCCGTGCCGATCCAGCTTTCCGTGCTCGATCCTCATCGAGGACCCGAGCTATTAATATATCAGCTGTTGTCCCGGCTCCACTGGCGTTTACTGCCGTAATAAACGCCAACCAAGAATCTGGTAATGACGTCAGCAACATGTTCGAGAACTCGGTGTCACTGATGTAATGCCCCCGCGCATTCAATTCCTGTTGAATGCCGTGGAGCTTGCGTACGTGCTCCTCCATGTTCGCGCCATCCTCGGCAAGTGTCCGGAAGAAATCTCTTCGGAGATTTACAATTCCCACTGCTCCCTTAGATTCGAATATAGCTTGTAAACTAGTCCATACAGCAAATGCAGACATCGTCTGATTGATGTAAACTAGTTGTTCATCGGCAACTCTAAGGCAAATCTCTTTTCTAACTTTCTTGTCCTTCCTTCTCCAATCGTCGATTTCCTGCTGCTCGGTCGCAGTGACGTTGTCGGCATCTGCCGGTCTCGGTTCCGTCTCCCTGCCGATAGCCACGTCCCACAGATCTAAATCATCGAGTATCCACTCGAGCCGCCGGCGCCATGCCGCGTAATTATCCCCGTTCAAGGGGTCGATCTTGTATGTGTTATTGCTACTCGACATCATTGATCGGTATTGAGTCGTTGGAGTATAGAGCGTAGTTGGAGTAAGCTAGGTCTGTAGTATTTTTAGTTATGGCCGGGGCCCATACCCTGTGGAACGAAGGAGATATAATAATCTGTTATACTACGATCTACTTGAGATTGTTCTGCCTTTATATACAAAATATGAAGTCCATTGTATTACTAATATCTTCGAGCTGCTGTGCCGATGCGATGCCGGTGCACCAGCAACCCGGGGTCGAGAGCGATCTCGAACCTCCGGCTAAGTGCGTGCCGGCTCTGCCTCGGCGGTGTCATCGTCCCGATTACTAACAATGATGTTTAGGAAGAACGACCTTCCGTGACAGACATGCACTATATGGGCAGGCAGGACATCAAAAGTACATCGGACATGCAACCCTCTCCTGGCTGACGGACCATCGCATCAGGAACGGCCGATTCCGGCTTGTAATTCGGCCATATTTATGCAGCGCCACCGGCGCTACTAGTAGACTACGTCAACTACGTAGCTGACTCTGGGTTCCACGTAGTGCCACAGATCGTTATGTGGCGCTGCTGCCCGCACTAGGTCCTACAGCTTTCTAGCTCCAGGGACGGTCTTGTCCATGCCTCTAGTAGCCCTCCACTCCCCCAACCTTGACGGGCCGGAGCCTCCTTGTGTGCATCTGGCCGACGCAGTCAGCTCTGTTTCGGTGTCGTGGGACGGCAAGCGGATTGTGTTGAGATCGTATGACAGGACCATTCGGGTATGGGATGTAACGACCGGTGATGTCATTGGAGGGCCATTCAAAGGTCACCGTAAGTGGGTCTACTTTGTTGCATTGTCATGGGATGGCAGGCGGATTGTGTCGGGATCTAGGGACAAAGCGACCCGCATGACGGTCAGTCGCACGCAATGCAGAGGGGTTGCATGAGCTTTGCGTCATACATATACAAACCGACGATTTGCTAGACTTGTGGCCTGCTCATTAGGCCCGTATGTTGAGACTAGAGAATCAAATTTTAACAGATCCATTTGAATTCAATGCCATGGTGCACGACTGTGCCCAACTGCGTTGCTGTTCGCACGGGCGTCACCAACTTAGCGAAAAATGCTCCCCCATGTGTCACATGACACGTAAGTTTCGTGCCCAACAGCACCAAATAGTTCGCGCCATAGAAATACTGCGCTATGCCCGGGTCTCAAAGGGGCCGTTCGTTTTCCCCACCACCAACTCCTCCATCATTATTCACGGAGAGCGCTACCAGAACTCTGTCAATACTACCCTATTAATGACTACTTTGCTCTGCTCACTGCCGCTGACTGGCTCATCTATTAGCTCTGCCTCCATCGCTCCTGGCCGTGCTGTCTCCCTGCTATCCTCTGGTCATCTCTGTGTCTGGCTCAGCTTTGGCTTATACATTCAACTCTTGCATCTGCTCAGTCTCTGTATCCCCTCTGATCACATCTTTAGATTTCACCTTGTACTTGGCCCGGAGGAGCAAACATTAAATGGTTGACGGCGTCCGGATAAGGGCAGGGTTCCACGTTCCGGAAACTGTGAAGTTGCGTTTTGACCACGCGAAGCTCGCATGAGCAGCTGTGGCAATCCGCGATGAAGAATACACATGCCAACTTTTCCCCTATGTACTTATATAGACCAATATCTAACTACGAAATGATATCTTATCTCCTAAAGCCTCCTGAGCCCTGAACCTGCATTAATTACATCTCACCTCAATCCAATATGCCCTGGCATGTGGCCCACCGTAGACACCACGCGGCATTATGTGTGACTACCGTAACCCACGGTAGATACCGCCCGCAGCTACGTGGTTCTACGGCACACTACAAAATTGGGCCCGCACTACGGAGCACATTATAATAGGGAGGGAACCTGCACGCCTACAAGTCCTACGAAGGGTACGTACCATTCCATAAAATCCCCAGTTTTTCCTGATGCATGCACGACGGTGCCCAGTCCTGAATTGAAGCCATCACACGCTCGCGTCCTAGTTGAACCAACGCGACGGATTCTGCATCGCCTATTGATAGGGACTCATAAGCAGTCGAGGGAGTTGAAGGCAGCGAGCGGGGGAGGAACATAGAAGCTATGAGAAAGCCGTAGGATGATACTGATGGAACAAAGCAAACATCGAGCTCAATTGTCGTGCGTGTGCGCGATGGTGGTGGGTGGGCGTTGAATAGAGAAGACATTGTATGCGGAGGGCTGTGGGCATCGCCAGATAAGGAACCAGGATGCACTCAAGGTACGATGGTGCTATAATATGCGTGCGTTCACCCTGCATTACTTGAAGCGTTCAGCGCGTTGACCATGCAGACTCGCATCCGGAGCAGAACAACGTTGCTTACCGCTTAGCTTGTTCGCTGTCGCTTGGCTACGGAGCTCAGAAGAATCACTGACACTCAGTCCCCCTTCCACAACTTTACCTTGTCCGCATACCATTCATGCCGAAGACCCCCACCAACGCTTGTCTCCAAATACACCCGCATCGCGTCGATGCTCAGTCTGTCATACACGTCTGCAGGGTGACCCAAAACGTCGCTGAACTCTGCTGTTACGTCCTTATTATCACGCTGAGGGTGCACATTCACAGCACAACTTCCCGTCGCGCAACACATAGGTGGCGCTGGACGATACCAGAACTTGGAGACATGCGTCAAGACTCACCAAGGAACACATCTCAACCAGGCATCGCACGCATGTTGAATTGGACCCGACAAAACAACACCCGAATAAGATACGCATTGCAAAGAGAATCCAAAGAGGGACACCAAAGGAAATGCAAAAGGGACCCATGGGGAGAAAGAGTGATAGGAAAGGAACGCAAAGAACCCGGATGCACCGGCCCGGCCCCTTCCTGTTCCCCTTGCTTTGTCTTCGAAGCTTGCCGCTCGGGCTCCAACTTATCGATCCCCCTAGAATATGAGGTTCTCTCCCACTGTCTCGCATCGTCCTGGTCAGACTGCTACTTTCTCTCTCTGAACTGCCCAGCTGACCCACTGGGCACACAGTCGCTTGGAGAGGACCCTCCGTATCAGACTGCAGCACTAGCGATGGTTTGGATGACGAGGATGGTCGCACTGGTCCCGGACCATCGCCGCGTACTTGCGTACCCGCGCTCTGAAATCATGCTGCTGTGGGCCCGATGTACCTCCGTGATGGTCTCTGCTCGCGAAATACCTGTCTTAGCCTGGCGGCCATTGTAGTTTCGCAGGCGACAACTGCACGCCCGCCTCTCATCCTCTCCCTCTTCGTCTCCGCCGTACCCACCCCTCACTCGACTAGTACTCACCATGCGCGTCATCTTCACCTCACTCGTTAGTGGGTTCCTCCTCGCTACAGTGGCTGCCGCTGCCCCCATGGTGAACCCTTCCCCGAAGAAGGTGAGCGTCTTTCTTCTTCATCATGATATGCAGCGTTGACTAACTGCACGCGACGATGTTGCAGGCAGCGAGCTTGTAGACCCGGACAGTACCCAGCTCGATGCACCCACCTGGTTCTAGGCCGAGAGTCGGGGGTCGATATTCTCGCTGTCTGTGAGTCACCTTTGTCATTCCCAGCCCGTTGCGCCCATTCTGCATCCCTCCGCGCAGCAACCGCCCGTCCATCCTCTTCGTGTACTATATACTTAGCTCCTTCGAGGAAGAGGGGTCGTGCTCGTCATCTTCATATCCGCTCTGCCTCTCCCGGCGCCGAGTTAGTATTCATATCCGTATTTGTCCCCGTATTTCATGTCATAACGATTTGAACCCACCCACTCTCTCATCCTCCTTTGCACCATGCCAATCCTAATCACCTTAGGTTTCATTTCATTCGCAAGGTAAATTCCACCTCCAATCGCAAATTTATATAAATAATAATATCAAACTCAACTCTGCACACATGTCTTCTTTCTCCTGCGAGCATATGCACAATGAGCATTATATTATGAACGCGCACTCTTATGATTGTTAGATTCGACGCACTGAGCAGGGCAGCCGCCGACGGAGGTCACGACCAGAGTGGATAGCGCAAGTGTGGGAGAACGGAACAGGGGATAATTAGCTAAGGCGCCTAAAATTTCTCGGTGAATTCTGCCCTGCGCATGGCGGCCACGTGTCCTCGGCTTCGGGTTCCTGGCTACATCGAAAGTCCCTTCTTGCTTCTTTCCTTCGCTTGGTAACTTGCCGCGACGGCGCTAATTCTGTCTTTCTGGTGTCAATCGGAATTTGGCGCTGGCTGTTTCCATCAATGGCGTTTTGTGCTGCAGCTTCTGTCGTTTCTATGTGCCGGTAATAGCGCCGCTCCTGACATGCTACATGCTGTACGGCGCAACCCCTTTCTATGCGCACTCTGTGGAGGAGTGTTCAGACTTTCTGTTCTCGCCGTCTGCCATCCTTTTTTTTTTTTTTTTAGTTTTAATTCTTGCTCCTCTCCATTGGGGTTGGGCCTGGAGTGCAATAATGGGGCGGGAACAATGATGCGGGGAAGGGGTTGGTAAGTACATCCCCCCATTGTTCCCAACCCCTTATTGCACCTCAGACCCAAGTCGTAGTAGCCTCTATAGTTCGTCGTGCGATCGTCCTCCGTCAACTTCTCGTCTTCCTCTCCAGGTCCATGCGATTGTGGGCCAGTACCATCGGCGTACAATTTCGATGTAGTTGGGGTCACAATGGCTTGGACCTCTGCGATAAGGACAACGGTGAGTCTCAGGGATAGTAACACACCGGATAACTTCTCTTCTAGCTCATCAGCGGTGGCGCTCTGTACATTGGCGTCAATCCAGTGTGTCGTGCCCTTGAGTGCAGCAAGAATAGTCTTTTTGTCCTCACCCAGCATGCACAACGTGAGCCAAAGGCACATATAAAATACATGATGATGAACCGTGACCTTCTCCCAGACCCTCCTGGTCACCCAGCTGAGTCTTCAGACCAAAAATGAACCCGCCGAGGGAATTGAGTGCCTTAACACGTTTCCGTTCGGCTTCATCCTCTGATGCGAACTCCGCCTCAAGCACATAAGTACGCTCGATCTCCTCTTGCCAAAGTAAGACGGCCCTTGTTATTAACACAACGAAATAAAACATCACCTTATTGACAACTGGTGCTCGGCCTTAAGGAGTTGGCTTAGAGTGTGCTTGATGACACCACGGCGGTCGTATTCGCGAAGTAGCGTCTGTAGTTGAGGATCATCGCTTGAAGTTAGGGTAAAATGAAGTCCTTGTATTGATTTTTCCCGGCTGTGTTTCGGTTATAAGGGCTGATACTGGGGCCGGAATGTGGCACATCATCTATCCCAGGCTCATTGCGGGAAAAGAGTCAGTGGTCAGTCGATTGGTACGGTTCGGGTACCTGCGATGGGATCGCGAGCGCTTGTTCTCCAGCGCTCGGGCGACACACTGTCCTGCCTGCGGAAAACCCTACGTGGCGGAGCGTGAAGCCACATATATTTTGGGACATAGGTGTATAACATAATTAAATATGTGGGATGGGTGCACATTCCACACTCACGGCTGCGGCACCCCCTCTCCTTATGCCTGACGGCAGTGGGACAGCGGACACCTAGTCGTTGTCAGCACAAGTTGTGGAACGAAGGAGTAATAATAATCTGATATTCTACGACCTATATGTGGAACGAAGGAGTAATAATAAACTGTTATACTACGATCTACTTCTGCCTTTATATACAAAATATGAAGTCCATTGTATTACTAATATCTTCGAGCTGCTGTGCCGATGCGATGCCGGTGCACCAGCAACCCGGAGTCGAGAGCGTTCTCAAGCTTCCGGCTAAGTGCGTGCCGGCTCTGCCTCAGCGATGCCATCGTCCCGATTACTAACACTCCCCCTCAGCGAGAAGTCCCTTCGGCAAAATCCTAATTTCCCTAATAAATACCTATGTTGGTGTAAGTCCAGTCCCTTCGTAAATATGTCCGCTACGTTCTCCTTCGTCGGTACGTACGTAAGTGATGCCTCGTGAGAGGCCACTTTCTCACGGATGAAGTGATATGCGACATTGATATGTTTGGTACGCACATGATACGTTGCGTCATGCGATAGTGTAATGGCGCCTAGATTGTCTGATTGAAGTGACGTGGGCTGGGTTTGATTGATTCCTAGCTCCTCGATGAAGCGCCTTAGCCAGATCAATTGCTTGGTGCCCTTGGTGAGTGCCATGTATTCGGCCTCCGTAGTAGATAACGCGATCGTTCGCTGTTTTTTTGAGCTCCATGCGATGGCTCCCCCTCCTAGTGTAGCTACATAACCACTAATAGATAGTGCGTCATTTCTATTAGCATAATCTGAGTCAACGAATATTTCGAGGTCGAGACCAGCATCTCGTCAGAAGGTTATGCCGTCATCACGTGACCCTTTGAGGTACCTGAGTGCGTGCTTGATCGCCGTCCAGTGCTTGGTGTCAAGATTGGTTTTTAGGCGTTAATATCGTGTATTAGTGAACACAGCGAATGCCTGAACAACTTGTGCGAATAAGTATGCCGTTCGGTGAATAGGTGAACCGATGAATGTTCATGAAACAAGAGGGTTGCCCGAACGGGGCTCGCCCTACCTACAGTCGTAGCGAAATAGCTCGCAGCACTTGACGACGTAACCAAGATATCGTGGAAGGGCCGTCTAAGTTTCAACGAGCCCTTCGCCAACAGCACAGAAAATAGTTCGAAGGCTAAGGTAACGAAGATGAAGTATGAGAACTCACCAGTGATGCCTAAGTCCTTGGCTGGTTGAAGATAGAAATCTTCAAGGAGAGGCTCAAGACGATGATCACAGCGAGGTCAAGTTTGCACAAGATGGACGATGTATGATAATTGAACTGGGGAATATACATGCGAATGTAAACTACTTATATCGAATGCTCGTAAGGTATCAGCGAATAGGAAAGAGGCCGTCACGAGTCAGGGTTGGATAGGGGTGCGCAGTCATGATACAACATAGATGAAATAAACATACAATAGAATGTAAGAAGAGGGAAAACATGAAACGACGGAGAGTAGAGGTGGCGAAGGCATTTATGGACAAAACCATGTCTTGGGATCCGTGTACATGCTACCCTGCACGGACTCTTGGTCTACTGGGTTGATTCCGCATGGCCTATGGAGGGGATGTCCTGCGAACATACTCTGGCCATACGAACGCCCAATGGGGTTGGATTTAAGAAGACGATGGGGTTAATTATGGACCATTATGCCGGGTGAATGTTATCGATCATTTTTGATGGTGTGCCTGCTGGCAAATGATGCGAGCAGCGAATAGCCATTCGGCGAAATGCCAGGAAGGGCGAACAGAGGTGACATAGGGGAGGAGAGGTCGAGGTGGAGGGCGAAGCCGAGCGAACACTGAGGAGGAGTGGCGAAAGGGAAAATGGGGATACCAAGGTGCAGGAAATGCACAGGTCATGACAACACAACTATTCGGACACCATCTGAAGAGGGTCGAGCAGAGGAGGTGGTAGGTCCAGTGATGACTGCCGAGTCAGTCTCAGGACATCGATAGTGTGTTTGACGGCACGGCTATGGTAGTTGGCGCGAACAGCGAGAGTTGGTTGCCGAACATAACAATGGTAATCGGAACGAACACGAAGGTGGGGTGAAAAAATAGGAAAACTGAGCTTCTAAGTATGGGAGATAAACGCGTCATGACATTCGGCTCCGTAAGTAGTAGTGAATTGGCTCAGATGTTGTACGGTAAAGGCCAAATCAGGTCGCATGCTGAGTGCTGCATACATTAGTGATCTGATTGTTTTAGCCAGGGCTGTCCACGAGTCAACCTGCAGGACCTCTGTGTGAATCCCTGAGCCACAACCCTCGCTTTGGCTTTATCAAATTGTCCATCCGGTTGCGTTTTGACAGTGTATACCCATCGGCAACCGATAGCTACTCGTCCAGGTGGTAGTTCTGTTAATTCCCATGTTCCTAGCATCTTATGTTGATCCATTTCAATTTCCATCGCTTTCTCCCAGATCGGCGCATCATCACGTGATACCGCCGCTCTGTAATTCTCAGGTTCAGTGATGATTGCTCTTGTTATGTAAACCTGCTCGGTGCATCCTGAATCATTCAGTTTCCGGTAATCTGGTCTTGGAGTGATACGCGTGCTCCGTTGAATCTGTGGAGCTGGCGCTTGTTCAGGTGGATCAGGAACGGGCGTTGTCTGGGGTGATGACATCTGTGGGGTAGATGGGATCGGGTCCGGCATATGCTCGCGTGGTGAGTGCTCCCCCTTGAGCGGTGCCGTAGTACTGTCGTCATCGTCGTTATCCGGGATAGGATAGAGTTTATTGTCACTTTCGTCAAATGTGATATTTCTTGAGATTTGAACATGCTTTGAGGTTTTATTGTAATACCTCCAGGCTTTGGCATGTTCAGCTACTCTGATGAATATGTGTTCTTCTGGTTTTGGATCAAGTTTAGCTCGATGCTGATCCGGTACCATAACCCAGCAGTTTGTCCCGAATTCTTCTAGATGTGCTATGTTCGGCTTCTTGCTGAATAGTGCCTGGAACGGCGTTGTGTCATCTCCAAGCGCTCGTGTGGGCGATCGATTTTTGATATAACATGCGTAAGCCACGGCCTCGGGCCAGAGTATTTTTGGCAGGTTCTTGGCAAATATCATTGCCCGTGCATGCTCGAGTAAGGTCCGGTTGAGTCGTTCGGCGATTCCATTCTGGGCTGGGGAGTATGGAGCTGTGGTCTCCATGATAATGCCATATTTTGCACAAAATTCCTTGAAATTTTTATTGACATATTCCCCTCCATTATCTGAGTGAAACCTCTTCAGTTTCTGACCTGTTTGGGTCTCGATGAATGCTTTGTACGTCTCGAAGTGCTTGAGCGCTTCATCTTTGGTGCTCCTGAAATAAATGACCGTGTACCTAGATTTGATGTCCGTGAAAGAATAGAAGTACTTTTCATGTGATGGTCCCTCGGTCTGGGCAGGCCCCCATACATCGGATACTGTTAGGTCACCGACCTGTTCTACAGCGTCCTTGGCTCTTTTGGGGAATGGCTCCACATGCCGTTTGCCTTGTATGCATGCCTTTCATTGGCTTGGCTCGTTTGACTCATCGATCTCGAGTCCAGTAACTAGATCATTACATTTCAACATCTTTATAGAGTTTATGTTGATGTGCCCGAGTATCCTGTGCCATTTGTCCCATGACCGTCCCTTTGCCGCTGCGGCAAAATCCCGTGCCTCGACTGATCGAGTGACCCGTGCCTTCATACAGAATAGTCTTCCGTGCTTCTGTCCCTGTGCAAAAATAACTCCAGCGCGTGTTTTGAATTCGACGCCAGTGCCTGTAAATGTGGCCGTGTGTCATGACGCGTTTATTTCCCATACTCAGATGCTCAGTTTTCCTATTTTCTCACTCCACCTTCGTGTTCGTTCCGATTGCCATTGCCATGTTTGGCAACCAATTCTCGCTGTTCACGCCAATTACCATAGCCACGCTGTCAAATGCACGATCGACGTCTTTGGACTGACTCAGCAGTCATCACTGGGTCTACCACCTCCTCTGCGCAACCCTCTTCCGATGGCATTCTGGTAATTGGATTGTCATGACCTGTGTATTTCCTGCACCTTGTTATCCGCATTTCCCGTTTCACTACTCCTCCTCCGTCTTCGCTCGTCTTCGCCCTCCACCTCGACCACTCCTGCCCTATGTCATCTCCGCTGGCCCTTCCTCACATTTCGCCGAACGACCATTCGCTGCTCGCATCATTCGCCAACAGGCACACCATCAAACCATGATTGACATCCCGATCTGGCAGAATGGCTTGTCAGTAACTCCATCAGCTTCTCGATCCAACCCCCTTTTGGTGTTCATATGAGCAGGGTGTGTTCGCGGGACCTCCTACCGGTGGGTCATGTGGGATCAACCCAGTAGATGAAGAACCCATGCAGGGCAGGGTATATGCGGGTCCCAAGACATGGTTTTGTCCATAAGTGCCTTCACTCCCTTTATTCTCCGTTGTTTCATGTTTGCATTCTCCCCTCACTCTATTGTATGTTTATTCCATCTACCTAGTATCATGACTGCGCACCCCTATCCAACCCTGACTCACAACGGCCTCTTTCCTATTCGCTGATACCTTACGAGCATTCGATATAAGTAGTTTACATTCGCATGTATATTCCCCAGTTCAATTATCATACGTCGTTCATCTTGTGCAAATTTGACCTCGCTGTGGTCATCGTCTTAAGCCTTCTCTTGGAGATTTCCATCTTCGACTAGCAGAGGACTTAGGCGCCACTGGTGAGTTCTCATACTTCATCTTTGTTACCTTAGCCTTCGAACCATTTTCTGTGCTGTTGGCGAAGGGCTCCGAAGGAGCACCTTTGCCAGCGAAGGGATTGTCGAGACTTAGACAGCCCTTCCGTGACACCTTGCATGTTACATCGTCAAGTGCCATGGGCTATTTCGCTACGACTGTAGATAGGGTGAGCCCCGCTCGGGCAACCCTCTTACCTTGTGAACATTCATCGGTTCATCTATTCGCTGAACGGCATACTTATGTGCACAAGGTGTTCGGGCATTCGCTGTGTTCACTAATACATGATATTAATGCCTGAAAACCAATCTTGACACCATGTTGCCCTTATCAGTTACACGCCCTACACTGATAAGGTTGTTTGGCGCATCCGGTGGATGCTTGACATCACGTAGTTCGATCGTGTTCATCTTGGCGCCGACCTTGAATTCCATGTATATAGTGCCTCGGCCTTGTGTATGTAGTACTGCTCCAGGTGAAATTCCTTCGATTTCCGATGGCTCCTCGGCATAGCTAGCAAAATCATTTCGGCTTCGAGCTATGTGTGTTGTTGCCGCTGAATCGGCTGGCCAGTCAGATGCAGATATAGCACTGTATGCTATCTCCTTAGATACAAACGTGAAGTCCTTTTCTTCCGCTTGTTTAACCATTTCTTTGTTCCCTGATTTGAACCACTTTGGTGCTTGGCCCTCCTTGCCACCACCTTTCGCCCAGCAGTCCTTCATGTAATGACCCTTCTTGCCGCAATTTCGGCACTTTCCCTTTGATGCTCCTGAGTCATCTTTCCTGGGCCTGTGACATTGTTGCGCCTTAAGCGCCATCTGCTGTGCCGATCCAGCTTTCCCTGCTCGATCCTCATCGAGGACTTGAGCTATTAATACATCAGCCGTCGTTCCGGCTCCACTGGCATTTACTGCCGTAATAAACGCCAACCAAGAATCTGGTAATGACGTCAGTAACGTGTTTGAGAACTCAGTGTCACTGATGTACTGTCCTCGTGCATTGAGTTCCTGTTGAATGCCACGGAGCTTGCGTACGTGCTCCTCCATGTTCGCGCCGTCCTCGGCAAGCGTCCGGAAGAAATCTCTTCGGAGATTTACAATCCCCACGGCTCCCTTAGATTCGAATATCGCTTGTAAACTAGTCCATACAGCAAATGCAGACATTGTCTGATTGATGTAAACTAGTTGTTCATCGGCAACTCTGAGGCAAATCTCTTTTCTAGCCTTTTTGTCCTTCCTTCTCCAATCGTCGATGTCCTGCTGCTCGGTCGCAGTGACGTTGTCGGCATCTGCCGGTCTCGGTTCCATCTCCCTGCCGATAGCCACGTCCCACAGATCTAAATCATCGAGTATCCACTCGAGCCGCTGGCGCCACGCCGCGTAATTATCCCCGTTCAAGGGGTTGATCTTGTACGTGTTATTGCTACTCGACATCGTCGATCGGTATTGAGTTGGTGGAGTGTAGAGTGTAGTTGGAGTAAGCTAGATTTGTAGTAGTTTTAGTTATGCGCGGGGCCCATAACCTATGGAACGAAGGAGGAATAATAATCTGATATTCTATGACCTATACAAGATCGTCTGTCCTTATATACTAAATATGATGTTCCTATATTACTAATATCTTCAAGCTGCTGTGCCGATGCGATGCCGGTGCACCAGCGACCCGGAGTTGAGATCTCGAACTTCCGGCTAAGTCGTGCCGGCTCTGCCTCGGCCGTATCATCGTCCCGATTACTAACACAAGTCCCCCAGGACCACTGTTCAAAATAGCTTGCGTGGGGATTGCTACTGCGGCCTCTCGCCGGTTTCACTCCCAGTCACAGCGGCGTGGCCGCCAGTAATTTGTATCGCATACCTTATACCTGGAGGATATGAATAAAACAGAAAGCCAAAGTCAAGACGACGACACCGGGACCCTCAAACTCGTACAAGCCGGAGTAGACTTTTCTGTAGTTAAGCTGCTTAGACCCTTTGCCAAGAGACTTGAACAGCAAAGGCTCTGGATCCAGCTTGGGATCCACGCTGAGACTGTCGAGTCATTAACGTCCCCCGCGTAGTCAGCATCTGTGAAACCAGCGAGATTATGAGCATATCCTTTAACTCCCTCACTGGCCTGAGTGTAGGGAATTGTTAGGGATCGTCCACAAAGTAGCTACCTATTTATGAACATTTACTAGGTAGTTAATTAGTTTCAAATGTCCTCAAGAAAGGTTGTATTAATATTCCTATGCTACACTCACATTGGGTCCACAAGATACAACAATCTCTTGATAGTTTAGCTAAGAATCCCCCATGGTCACATGACTATCACATGACCTCAAAAACAGCTCAAGGTCACCTGATCATCCACTGTCACCTGACAATCACCTGACCTCAAAGTCACCTGATTATCTACAGTCACCTGACAATCACCTGACCTCAAAGTCACTTGATTATCTATGGTCACCTGACAATCACATGACATCAATCCAGCTTGAAGTCACATGACTTTCCTTCGTCACATGATAATCACATGAGCATGGGAGTTTCTTACATACTCTTAGCTTGACTGTCACAGAGCTGTGACTTTAACATCGCAATAGAACCTTCCACAGCCTTCCAATAGTTTCCAAACCTTTCCTGAAGCTTCTCTAAGCTTCCACAAGGTTCTTCACAGTAGTAGAAGCCTCTACAAGGTTCCTAGCAGTAGTTACATAAGCTAGATAGATCCAGTATAAATAGCCTGCAGTTTTAGCAGTAAAGCAATCAATCAGCTTTCACCCAAACCACTCATACCTTGAGTAACTGAAGTGTGACTTCAACACAGCCTTTTACCGAAGTACTGGCTCACTGACTTGGCTACAGTCTAAGATTGCAGCAACTCTGATTGGCTCTGAGAAGTACAAGAGTGCTCTATTTTAATTGCAGCAGGCTCTGAATAATTGCGCTGCGAACAGCAACATTACTAAGAGTAACTGATTAGTAATCCCATACAATTAGACGCCACTCTGAGCAGTGATCTAATAGTCTTGGTTATTAGTTATTCAATTCATGCAATAGCTTATTAACTTAACTCTGAGTTAAGTGGGTTAATAGCCTTTTGAGTAATTGATCATTCTTGATCAATCAATGCACTGCAGATATTAACCTAACTCAGGGTAAGTGAGTTAATATCCTACATTTGTTGAGTTGGAAAACCAGAAAAGCCACGAGAATAGTGATATACTTGAACTGAGGAAGAGTTCAAGCACAGAACTATCTTTTCACGTCTTGGGGATTATTGTTGTCTTTAATTCACTCAACCTGCGGTCCTAAGACTCTAAGTAGCTTTCCCCCTTCAAGTATCTGGACCCTTGGACGCCTATAAACATTCTTTGACCTCACAAAGTATTGCACAATCTGAGAGCTACACATGTTCAGTTAAATCTCTATTGCTACACTTCCTGTACCAATACTGGTTCTGATTGTTCACCGGAGTATAATTTCTTAATTGGGTTCTCCAATAAAATAGTTTCGAAGGTTGCATGTGCTTGTAAAGTCAAATATCTGATTGAACTTTAGAATTGTGTTTAACACCACAGTTTTATGTTTAGTTCAACAGGCTCCAAAACAGATATCCTGTACTCTTTCGTGTGGAGGAGGTATTGGAGGACCTGCTTGGCCACCTCCCAGTGTGCAGTGTCGGTTTGGACATGAACTGGGTGCACTTGTTTGTGGTGTAGGAGACATCAGGCCGAGTTGCTACTACCCAGTAGTTGATACTGCCAATCAGCGAGGCGTAGGGCACGTTGACGGTCTCGTCAGCGTTGGTGGCCGCGCGGACATGGGTGAAGTGACATTTTTTGGATTAAGATGTTAATTAGTGCCTTTCAACGAATAGAATCTATTGCTCAGTGACTGGAACCACTGTGTTCACCCCTCTTCTGTGTGCTGACTAAGCCTTTCGAGGCGCGTCCAGCACTGATGAATGAGAGTCACGTGACCGTGTCGACAGAAGAATGGTGTCGATCCAAGGATAGTCAGATCAAAGGCGTTCGCTTTTGAGATAGTATAGAGTAAACAGTGATAGTAGACCCTCAACGAAGATTTGGAATAAACTATCAAGATCTAGCTCTGTAGCTATCAAACAAGACTACAGTAATTTCAGGAGGCAGAATAATCGATTCTGGATGATTTCGTTCATACATTTGTACTAGCTATTTATACTATATTGATAGTAACTACTAGTGTTCAAGATATTAGACAGATGGGTCGAAAAGCTGTTTGTAGCTAAGGGGTGACTAATTTATAGTCATAAAGTCATGGAGTGATGGGGATGGTGTCAGGATTGTCTGGGCTTTGGAATAGAGATCTGTACCTAGTATACAAAGCCCCTGTCCACATGATGTTAAGATAGTAGTCAGTCAGACGTGTCATGGGGTTCAAATAGAAAAATGGAGCTGAGTTTACCCTGCCCAGCATATATGCTGGGCTTGGAGATGGGGCTGCTGTCTCTTTGCCCTTTCTGTGGGGCAGCTAATTGAGTATGTGTACTGCGGATGACATTCTCAGGTCGCTCCACAGCACCCTATATTCCTGTGCAGTCTATTGTCCTCGTGGCGTTTGGTGCCCGCACCCATCGGTGCCTATGGCCTGGCACCTGTCGATGTCATGGCCGATGCCATCACTCGATAGGCACACTGTCCCTGATCGACCGCACGTGGTCGATGCCCGAACTCCTGTACATTACCTGATCTATGGGTAATATAGCATGTCGTAAATTCATATGATCGTCGTCTGCGCCGACGTCTATCATAAATGTCATTTCTGTTTCTTTTTGATCTTTTTCTTTTTTCTTTCTTTATTAGTTTCTTTTATATATAAATGATTTGAAATGG
This sequence comes from Gautieria morchelliformis, assembly GCA_015179125.1. Classification (NCBI taxonomy): domain Eukaryota; kingdom Fungi; phylum Basidiomycota; class Agaricomycetes; order Gomphales; family Gomphaceae; genus Gautieria; species Gautieria morchelliformis. Next base: position 20,997 of record WHVA01000465.1, read on the forward strand.
GAGAGTTGCGTTTATCACAACAACGTTCCTCCCCGATGATATCTCGAATCTCTTGGTGATCATGGCGATGAAAGAGGGTTGGGAGATATGGATCGTGCCCAAGTACAGTAACCCATCAGCGTCTCAAACTCGAGTTCCATGCTGGTCGTCCATCTCTCTGCATGTGGTGAGTTCATAGCTTCGCGATAGCTGGCCGGTTCGTCTTCCGCTAACATGACAAATGTGGACTCGGTCCCTTCCAGGTCAGTGAATCCATGAGCGAACGCTGCCATTTCAACGTACAGTGCATGTTGCCTCTTCCCTCGACCATAGGACTGGTTCTCAGGATCGAGCCACAGCCCTCTCTCAAGTCCCTCGGCGTGGGTGTGACTGACTCCTCTTCGCCGCTCCCTCCCCCTCCCGCCGTCTCTTCCTCGATGTGTGCCTCCCTCTCCCTCTCTTTTCCCTCATCGTTCTCATGTTTCTCTACCTCCCGATCCTCCTCCTCCGAATGATTTGACAATTCGTGGTCGTCGGTCCACTTGATACTGAGGGCCAGAGGTGTGGAATGGATGAAGGTAGTGAGTGAGTCTTTGATCCAGAGTTTGGGGGTATCATCATTGTCAGTGGCATGTATGGTGACGCGCTCGATGTGATTGGACTCATCGAATATGACATCCCTCGCTTTGAGGATCGTATGCGTCTGTGGGATCCAGACCTTGTAGGCTTTCGAATTGTCGAAGTAGCCTACGAATATCCCCTCGACCGACTTGTACTGACCCTTTCTTCTGATAGCCTTGGGGATCAAGGCCCAACACTTGCAACCGTAGGTGCATAACCACTCTATGCTTGGTTTCTTCCTCCAGAACGCTTCGTATGGAGATATGCCGAGTCGATGGTGTAGGACTCGGTTTCGGACGAAGTTCACGGTATGGATCACCGATACCCAGAATCGGCTTGTGAGGTCGGAGTGATGCTGGAGGGTGAGTGCGCCCTCCTGTAGCATATGGTTATAGCGCTCAGCTATTCTGTTGTGTTCTGGGGTGTAGGGTGAGGTCGTCTCGTGGATGATACCGAGCTTACTGCATATGTGCATAAACTCTTTCCCTATGTATTCGCCGCCGTTGTCCAATCTAATCCTCTTCACATCAGCTCCCTTCTGGTGCAGTAGCCATGCCATGTAACATTTGAACGACTCGGTGATGGTGTTGCATTCCTTGTTTTTAAGGAAATCAATGCTCACTAACCTGGTTGTTAGGTCCATCCAGATTATGAAGTACCTGTACCCACCGACGGACAGCTCAAATGTGCCGCATACGTCTGAGACGACAATGTCTCCGATTTTGTCGGGTAGGTCCTCGGTCTTCCGGAATGGCGTGCGGGTCTGCTTCCTGTGCAGGCAATCAATGCATTGAGGGATGGGGCCGTGATGGACGTCAGGTGAGAACTTCTTTGCTGTCTTGAGCTTTCTCATGGACTCTAATGTGGAATAACTAGTGTGAGCCAGTCTATGATGCCACAAGACAATCTCAGCTGGTTTGGAGGGATATTGAGCATGCTCAGGTGGGACCTTGGATGGGGACAGTGCCGTGTATGTAAACAGGTTATTGACTTTGGAGCCGTAGGCGAGGATCTGACCGTTGAGCGCCAGGGAGGAGTTGTTCCTCCTGAATATCACGTCCACGTTTGAGCCCGTCATACATCCAATGGACAGTTGGTTTTCCTGCAGCTTGGGAACGTATATGACGTCGGTCAGGGTAATAGGTATGTCGGGGAGCTCAAATCGTGGGTCGGACACGATATCAATGTGAATGATACCCCTCTTGTTGGCAGTGAAGGCGTCCCCGCTCGCGGCCTCAATGGTTACAGGCGTGATATCATGGATTGACATGAACAGGTCCAGATTGCCTGCTAGGTGGCTGGAGGCGGCGGAGTTGATGAGCCAGGTGTGGGAGTCTACCATCATTGATGTTAAAGCAACGATGTGTGTGGCAGTCACTATTTTGGGTACGGTTTCATGTGATACCTCTAGTGCGTTAGCAACCATGACTATGTTCTTCGTCTGCCTGGCCATCTGTGCCATCATGTCCTGTGTGGGCCTGCCTGGCTGCAGGGTCTGCTGTTGGACAATGGGTGAGGGGAGAGTACGGTTCAAGGGAGTCTGAACTGGTGAGTTAGACTGTCCTTGATTCTGTCTCCAGGGTGTCTACCCAGACAAACCACCCCCTGGAGAGTAACAGTGTGATGCCAAATGACCGGACTTTCCACAGTCATTACAGTGGTATATTGGCCTCTGATCAGCCGAGGTGTGTGACCTCTCTGTGGGTGATCAAACTGTCCGTGATTCAGGTGCTGAAAAGCTGGATTCTGACTTGCGTGATTAGTGAAGCGGCTTGGTCTAGACTGCGCAATAAATTCCGTAGGGGCTTGGCTAGACATCTCCAGCGCATTCAGGTCGGCCTTGTGAGCCTCGAGCCGTTCTTCGATCACGTCAGGGTAGTGCGTGATCATTCTGATGGTCTGTGAGATCGGTCTCCATGACTCGGGCACATTCCAGAGGATGGTGGCCACGTGAGTAGAATATGCTATGACCTCTCCCATCTTCTTCAGCTGACTCCTGAATTCTTTCATAGTGGTCAGGTACGAGACAACGGACTGTCCTTTGAGCATGTGATGGTTGTCATACTTTGTCCTGACGATGCTGATCTTGCTCGGGTCAGTGGACTCAAATCTTTTGATCAGCACCTTCCATGCCTCGCTCATGACGTCAGTGTTGTCAATGGCAGTCTGTAACTCAGGGGATATACACAGCATAACCTGGTTGTATGCGGTGTCATTCCTATCGTTCCACTCATCAATGAGTTGTGAGAGCGGGGTCGCTCCTATGTGAGCGACATTGTCAGTCATGGTGACCGTCTGGTTGGCGGTTGACGGTAGGAGGTCAGTATCAGTGATGTTAACGTATAGTCCGCGATCTCCTGCCGTGACTAATAGCTCTCGCTTCCAGGAGACCCAATTGTCTTGCCCCAACTTGGGCTTGATGTCTCAGAACTTATGGATGTCATGTTTAGGATGGGATGCGGTGGTGATGACTTGAGCCATTCAATAGATGTGAGACTTTTAATCTGTAAAAAAGCTCTTCAATAGACTGGACTGGGGATATTAGAGGAAAGCTTGATGATGCTTCCAATGATTCAGCGGGTGGGATAGATGTTTGGCAAGGAACTCCGTGAGATTATACTACGTATTGTAGTGTACAAGTGTCTCGGTAACCTGTGCCGCTTAAGCTAGAGCGACAGTGAGTGCTACTGTGGAATCAGACTGAGAAGGATGTGATGTTGGACAGAGATAGCTGTCTGATTGTTCAATATACATGGATAACTGCTTTATACTACTTGGAACACCACTAGCTAGTAAGTATTGAGATTGGTTGTGGAGCACGAAGGGGTGTGTACATGTGAGCAAACAGCGGAATGGATGGGGATGGATGCCTGGGGTTATGGCCGGGGTGGAGCTGGGTCATGGGGTCGCATTGTACCTAAACATACATGTATATACTATGGAACTGATGGGGCATATGGAGATGGAGTGGGAAGATGGAGCCAAATCATGGGGTGAGTATCAGTTAGGGATGAGGAGCGGGGGAAGTGGTGTGTATGCGTGCACGGGGGATAGGTTCGGGGCCGCTGATTTGTCTTGGGTTTCACAACAGACTAGTCTACAGGCCTAGAAACACAAGGAAGAAAATGTATATACCGTCTTACAGGTGCCGCTCCAAAAGACATAAAATGGGAAAAATAAAATAAAATTTGAATCTAGAGGAGCCATGGGGATCGTGAATCTCCAATGAGATTTCTTTGGGACACTTGCTGAGGATGGTGCAAACATGGAGGAGCATGTACGCAAGCTCCGCGGCATTCAACAGGAACTGAATGCACAAGGGCAGTACATACAGTAAGCGACACCAAGTTCTCAAATATGTTGCTTACATCATTACCAGACCCCTGGTCAGCATTTATTACAGCAGCCACTGCTAGTGGAACCAGAACCATGGCTGATATGTTAATAGCACGGGTTCTTGATGAGGACCAAGCCCCGAAAGCTGGATCAGCATGGCAGATGGCACTTAAGGTGCAACAACATCACAGACCAAAAAAGGATAACTCAGGGGCGACAAAGGGCAAGTGCCAAAATTGCGCCAAGAAAAGTCATTACATAAAGGACTGCTGGGCGAAGCGCGGTGGCAAAGAAGGCCAGGCACCAAAATGGTTCAAACCCAAGGAACAGTCAAACAGGCAGAAGAAAAGGACTTTGCATTTGTATCTAAGGAGGTAGCATGCAGTGCTATTCTGCATCTGACTGGTTAGCTGACTCAGCAGTGACAACACACATAGCTCGAAGTCAAAATGACTTCTCTAGCTATGCCGAGGAGCCATCAGAAATCGAGGGGATTTCACCTGGTGCAGTACTCCACACACAAGGTCAATGCACAGTCTATGTGGAATTGAAGATCAGCGCCAAAATGAACATGATCGATTTACGTGATGTCAAGCACATGCTGGACACACCGAACAATCTTATCAGCATTGGGTGTTTAACTGATAAGGGTAATAGGGTGACCTTCTGTTACGTATCAAGATTTCTGCAAGTCGGAACTAGAAAGGACAATGGCTTCAACTTATATGTTGCACCCCCAATGAACTATCATCCTAAGCATTTCAGATCGTGAGTCGGAAGTTGGAAAGTATCAAAGTAAGCAGAGGTTCGAAGTTGGGTCTGAAGGCAGAAAGTGGAGAGATGGAGGTCTTGCAAAACTCGTTGTGCTAAGAACAGGAGATAGAGTGAAGGAAATCACATATCAAAGGCGATTATCTGATTGCAGAATAGCAAGCATACATGCGGGGCTTTTATACAAAGAGCTGAGACAACAGGTAATGGGGTAGTACTAAGCCAATTCCGGAGGAAGCGGTAGTCGGATAGACATACAGTGTAAATAACTAATTGGGAACAAAGGACTACAAGGGGGTGCAGGGTAGAGTAAAGAACAATGGCAAAAGAACAAGGGGTTGGAAAGTATATCTGACATCACAGAACAACGAGACTCCAAAGGGGATGGACATATAGTCTTGCTGTGCTGTGAGTCGAGTCCGGTGGGTCAAAGTAATAGAGTTGAAACAACAAAGGATATAACAAGGGGCGGGATTGTCAGAATTATCAGAGGGTCGGAATGTAAGCGGAACTGAGTGTCAGAAGTCGGAAATGCATGGTCGTAACACCTTCACAGGCACTGGCGTCGAATTTAAATCGCGTGCCAGAATTATTTCTGCACAGAGACAGAAGCATGGGTGGCTATTCTGCATAAAGGCGCGAGTGACTCAATAAATCAAGGCACAAGACTTTGCTGCAGTGGCAAAGGGACGGTCATGGGACAAATGGCACAGAATACTTATAAATTGTATTAATATGCTGAAAAAAAATGATCCAGTTACTGGACTCAAAATCACCAAGTCTAAGGGGCCAAGCCAGTGCAAAGCATGCATACAGGGCAAGCAGCAGGTGGAGCTGTTCCCCAAAGAACTGAGGATACTGTTGATCAGGTCAATGATCTAATGGTATCCAATGTATGGGGGCCTTCCCAGACTGAGGAACCATCATGTGAAATGTACATCTATTCTTTCATGGACATCAAATCCAGGTACATGGTCATCTATTTTTGGAGCCCCAAGGATGAAGCGCTCAGGCACTTTGAAACATACGATGTGTTTCTCGAGACCCAAATGGGTCAGAAGCTGAAACGGTTTCGCTCAGATAACAGTGGGGAATATATTAACAAGAATTTCAAGGATTTTTGTGCCAAGTATGGAATCATTATGGAAACTACAGCTACATACTCCCCAGCCCAAAATGGAACTGCCAAACAGCTCAACCGAACCTTACTCAAACACACGCAGGCAATGATGTTTGCCAAAAATTTACCAAAAATACTTTGGCCTGAGGCCATGGCTTACACATGTTATATCAAAAATTGATCACCCACACAAGTGCTTGGAGATGACACAACACTGTTCCAGGCACTATTCAGCAAGAAGCCAAATACAGCACGTCTAGAAGAATTTGGGAGGAACTGCTGGGTCATGGTACCGGATCAACACCGGGCTAAACCTGATCCAAAAACAGAGGAGCACATATTCGTTGGAGTAGCTGAACATGCAAAAGCTTGGAAATATTACAATAAAGCTTTGAAGCTGGCTCAGATCTCAAGAAACATCACATTCAATGAAAACAACAATAAACTCTATACTATCCCGAATAATGACAACAACAACGCCAATGACATGGCACTGCTTGAGGGGGAGCAGGCACCACATCAGCATGTGCCAGAACCAATCCCATCTACCCCACAGACGTCATCACCCCAGTCGACCCCCATTCCTGATCCACCTGAACAAGCGCCAGCTCCACAGATTCAATGGATGGTGCATATTACTCAAAGGCTGGATTATCAGAAGCTGCACAACTTGGGCTGTACCAAGCAGGCTTATGTAATGCGGGAAATCGTCACCAAGTCCAAGAATTACAGGGCACCAGTATCATGTGATGATGTGCCAATATGGGAGGAAGCAATCTAAGAGTTAAACGCGCTCAGTGGGTTGTGGGCGTCGAGGCTGACTAATAATATTACAAATAATATTACATAATAATTAGGTCAGCGGAGCGAGCGGCGCAGCCGCGAGCCCTAGGCCCAGGCCCAGCGCAGACCTTGCCGGTACAGCACTGGGTGACCTGGCAGACGCTGCGCAGCCAGTCCCCTCTGCCCTCCTTCTACCATCATCCCATCCCATCCCATCCCTCCCACCACCTGCATCTCTTCTATTAACTTCCTATCTAGGTTCTTTCTGGTGAGTTTGATGCTACTGAAACTGCCTTTTTTTATGTTTGTTATTTATAATTTCGCTTTTTTGGCCTTTTTTAGGGACTTTTCAAGTGATATTTGTCCTGTCACTGCTGCACCTGCTATCTGGCTGTTTCTGGTGAGTGCTATGCTATTGTGCCTGCCTTTTCTTGATGCTTATTATGTTCTTTTTTGCTATAATTTCGCTTTTTTGGCTTTTTTTAGGCACTGCTCAAGTGATATTTGTCCTGTCACTGCTGCACCTGCTATCTGGCTGTTTCTGGTGAGTGCTATGCTATTGTACCTGCCTTTTCTTGAGGCTTATTATCTTCTTATTTGCCATAATTTCGCTTTTTTGGCTTTTATTAGGCACTTTTCAAGTGACATTCTTTCTGTCACTGCTGCACTTGCTACCTGGCTGTTTCTGGTGAGTGTTATGGCATTGTACCTGGCTTTTCTTGATGCTTATTATCTTCTTATTTGCCATAATTTCGCTTTTTTGGCTTTTTTTAGGCACTTTTCAAGTGACATTTGTCCTGTCACTGCTGCACCTGCTACCTGGCTGTTTCTGGTGAGTGTTATGGTATTGTATCTGCCTTTTCTTGATGCTTATTATGTTGTTATTTGCTATAACTTTGCTTTTTTGGCATTTTGTAGGCACTTTTCAAGTGCATTTGTCCTGTCACTACTGCATACCCTACCTGGGTATTATCCCCTTTCTGGTAAGTTTTTGTAACTGTATCTGCTGTTTGCAGTATTTATATTAGGATCAGTGGCTTTGCAATCCGTCTGAGATACCCGCACAGCCTGTTTTCCCTGAGTTTGCCTTATTCTGCTTGCGATGTAAGTCTGATATTGATATCTTTATTCTCTCTCTACTCTTATGCCTGCATTTCTCAGGGATCCATCTACCCCAGAGAGCATCCGTCGGCAGGTGCGTCAAAGTGCGAGGGAGGGGCAGGAGGTAATGACACCACCCAGTCATCGGAGAGCGCGTCGGAGAGCGCATATTGGAGCTCAGAACCAGCCACCCCCTCCACCACCACCTTTTGCCATCCCTCACCCTCCTTCTAGAAGCAGTGCAGCCGATCCTTTTCAACAACCTGTGGCAGGGCCATCACATCCACCAATGCCTGCGGGGCCATCACTTGCTCCTGATCCCAGTCCTACAGAGCAGGTGGCAGCCCTTCGTGCTCAGTTAGCAGTTATCACACCATGGCAGCCCCTGAGAGGACATAGGCCAGACCCTGTACAGCCAGCTCCATTGCACCCTCCTACGCTTGCGGGGCCATCATATCCACCTGATCCCAGTCCTGGAGAGCAGGTGGCAGCCCTTCGTGCACAGTTAGCAGCTATCCCACGATTACAGCCCCTCAGAAGAAATAGGCCTGACGCTGGACGGCCAGCTCCTGTAGCAGGTTCTGCAGCAATTGCTCAGTTGCGTGCTCAGGCGGCTGGAATTGGACAACCTGTAGTAGGCTCTACAGCGGTGGCAGATTTGCGTGCTCATGCTGCTGGGTTACAGCCTATCCCAGCACAGCCCTTGGGAAGACACAGGCAGGCACCTTTACAACCAGCTCCTAGACCTCCTGTAGTAGGTTCTGCAGCAATTGCTCAGTTGCGTGCTCAGGCGGCTGGAATTGGACATTTGGCAGTAGGCTCTACAGCGGTGGCAGATTTGCATGCTCACACTGCTGGTATACAGCCTATCCCAGCACAGCCCTTGGGAAGACCCAGGCAGGCACCTTTACAACCAGCTCCTAGACCTCCTGTAGTAGGTTCTGCAGCGGTCGCAGCATTGCGGGCTCAGGCTAATGCAGTAAGACCAATGCCTCGGCTAATCCCTGCACTTCTGCGGCCTCTTCAGCGACTGCCTGCACCTCCTCAGCCTCCTCAGCCTCCTCAGCCACTCCCTGCACCTTCACAGCCTCTTCAGCCACTCCCTGCACCTCCTCGGCCTCCTCAGCCACTCCCTGTACCTCGGCAGCATCCTCAGCGACCTCCTCCTCCTGTTCCACTTGGTCGCTCTAGAATAATTGAGGCAGATGTGCAGCGTCATGATCTGGGTCCCATGGTTATTCCCTGCCCTGACTGTGGAGCATTACACTGGATGGCAGAACGCCTGCAGAGATCCTCAAATCGGCGGCCCAGATTTGGTGATTGCTGTATGGAAGGAAAGGTGCAGCTTCCAGAGCTGCCAGTGCTCCCTCAGCCATTGAGACGGCTCTTAGAGGGCCAGGACCCTGAGGCCAAACAGTTTCGCAAGAACATCAGGCAGTACAATGCTACATTTGCATTGACTTCCTTGGGAGCCGACTTTGATCTAGATTTGCTTCGGGAGGGTCGTGGTCCATATGTCCTCAAGCTGCAGGGCGAACTGTATCATATTCATGGCTCTCTCATCCCTAACCCTGGGAGGCGGATACAGTATGCCCAACTTTATATATATGATCCAGCATTGGCTTTGGCACAGAGGAACACGCGTAACCCAGGTCTGTCTTCAACTATCATGGGAGACTTGCAGGAAATGCTCCTCTTATGCAATCCTCATGTTCCCATATATAGACAAGCGGCTGAGAGGCTCAGAGCTCAGGGACAGAATGGTGAGATCCGGGCTAGGCTCACATACAGGGAACACAGGGATCCTAGGAGGTATAATATCCCTACTGCGGATGAGATTGCGGTGGTTCTTCCTGGAGATGGCATCATCCCTGAACCTAGGGATGTTATTGTCCAGCTCAAAGGTGGACACTTTCGAAGGGTATCCGATATGAATCCAAACTATGCCTCTCTTCACTATGTCTTGCTCTTTCCCAGGGGAGAGTTGGGGTGGCAACCTGGTATTCGCTATGGCCAATTACCAGACGGGCGTGAGCGAAGTGGGCGTGTCACCCAAATTCAGTTCCATTCCTATCGTCTCTTCCAGAGAACAGAAGAACCTACAACACTCCTGCGCGCTGGCAAATTATTCCAGCAGTACATTGTAGACTCTTGGGCCGCTGCAGAGCAAAGCAGGCTGTGGTGGATCAGGACAAATCAACACACTCTCCGTGCTGAGATGTATAACCAGATGATGGATGCCTTTCATCGCAATGACAATGACAGAGATCCAAACAACTTGGGCATAAGATCCATTCTGCCTGCCACATTTCAGGGGGGGACACGGGACATGCAGGAAAACCTGCAGAACTCTCTGGCCATTTCAAGGAAGTATGGTGTGGCAGATCTCTTTATTACCATGACTGCCAATCCCAACTGGAAGGAGGTAATTGGATGCATTGTTGCCCGGACAAACTCCTCAGGACAGGCCTGACCTGGTGTCGCGGGTGTTCCAGCTCAAAAAGAAATACCTCATTGACTTGATCGTCAAGGAAAGATTTTGGGGGAAACCGTCGCTCGCGTCCACACCATTGAATTCCAGAAAAGGGGACTCCCACACATGCATATTCTTATCTGGTTTGAACGAGATTCCAAGATCAGACATCCACATGAGGTGGATTCAATGATTTCGGCAGAGTTCCCTGATCCAGAGACTCATCCTGTCCTCTACCGGTTGGTCTGTGAGCTGATGACACATGGTCCCTGTGGACAAATGAATCCAAACGCACCCTGCATGGAAAATGGCAAGTGCAAGAAAAACTTCCCAAAGCCGTTCTGTGAGGAAACCAGTCTGAATGAGGATGGATATCCAAAATATCGTCGTCGCAATGATGGAAGGCTGCACAATGTCAGAGGTGACATGCTGGACAACAGATGGGTTGTGCCATACTCTGCTCTGCTCTTGCTCAAATTCTGGTGTCACATCAACCCTGAGCTCACCATCAATGTGAGGTGTATCAAGTATATCCACAAGTATCTCTACAAGGGCCATGATCGGACCACCATGGAGTTTGGTCGCACCCAGGATGAAATTAAGCAGTACCTGGATGCTCGCTATGCCAGTGCTCATGAGGCCTGTTGGAGGTTGCTGGAGCGGGAAATCCACACCCAGGTGCCTGCAGTCATGGCACTGCCAGTCCATGAAAAGGACCATCACACAATCATCTTTGATCCCAACCAGGATGCGGACAACATCCTGGAAAGGGCTGAGGCAAAAAAGACACCGCTCATGGCTTACTTTGAGGCCAATGATATCTACCCTGAAGCACGTGATCCGCTCTATGTGGAGTTTCCTGAGCATTTTACCTGGCAAGCACAGGAAAAGGTATGGACACCACGCCAAAGAAGATTTAGCATCGGTCGCCTTCACTTTGCAAACCCTAAATCAGGAGAGAGATTTTTTGTGCGCACTCTCCTCACAGTGGTCAAGGGGGCTAGATCCTTTGAGGAGCTTAGGTTGGTGGATGGCATACAATATGCTACTTACAAGGAGGCCTGTCGTGCAAGGGGACTTCTGGATGATGATCAGGAGTGGAGGTTGTGTCTCCAGGAAGCCAGTGGCATGAAAACAGGTGCTCAGCTCAGACATCTCTTTGCCACCATCCTTGGCCATTGCAATCCATCGGGCCCTGGCAGATTATGGGATGGCTTCAGGGAGCACATATGTGATGATCTCAGACATCAGCTCCAAATCAGACATGGTATGCAGAATCCACAGGACGATCAGGTTTATGATTTTGGCCTCTTTCTCTTGGAAAAAATCCTCCAGCAGGGTGGAATGTCCTTGAGCAGCTTTGATGATATGCCTCGGGTGGCAGGCGAGTAGGAGGCCCTCATTGGAAACAGGTTCATAGCTGAGCAGAGGGACTATGACCCTGTTGCAGAGAGGGACATAGCTGATGAGGAGATTCCCAGGCTGAATGAGGGGCAAAGGCCTGCGCATGATCAGATATTACGGTCGGCACTGACCAGAGATGCTCATGGGAAACCTGATGGACAAATGTTTTTTGTCACTGGCTCAGGTGGTGCTGGGAAATCATTCACATGGAACACTCTAATCCACTCCTGTAGAGCAGAGAGCCTCATTGTGATTGCAGTAGCCTCATCTGCAATGGCTGCACTTATCCTCACTAAGGGTACAACCTCTCATAGCATGCTTGGAATTCCCATTCCTGTCCATGAGCGCTCTTTCTCCTCCATCAAAAAGAACTCTGACAAGGCTGACATGCTGAGACAGGCCAGTCTCCTCATCTGGGATGAGGCTGCAATGCAGCATCGCCATGCCATAGAGGCCATTGACAGGACACTGAGGGATTTCCTTGACCAGCCTGACAGACCCTTTGGTGGCATCACAGTCGCCTTTGGAGGTGACTTTCAGCAGACTCTCCCAATTGTCCCTAAAGGCTCCAAGGAGGATATCGTGGGAGTTACCCTTCAGAAGTCATATCTGTGGCCAAAGATCAGGGTCCTCCATCTGACAGAGAACATGCGGGTGAGAAATGACCCTGACAGAGCCAGGTTTGCAGAATGGCTGCAGAATGTGGGCCAGGGAAAGGATCTCCCACTAGATCATACGTTCTCACTCCCTCCTCACATGGTTTGTGGCCCTGGAATTGAAGATCTGATCCAGGAAATATACCCTGGCATTGGCAATCAAGTCCCTGCCCAGGAGAATTACTTTCTGGAGCGTGCCATCCTCTGTGCCAGAAACACTGAGGTCAATGAGATCAATTCCATGGTGTTTAGGGAGTTTCCAGGTGATGCTCAGGTCTTGCACTGCGCAAATTCCATTGAAGAATCCGACGATATAGATCGGTATCCTGTGGAGTATCTGAATTCCATAGAGATGGGCTGTCTTCCTCCTGCTCGCTTGGAAGTCAAGCCTGGAGTGCCTCTGATGCTGTTGCGCAATTTGGATCAGAAGCAAGGACTATGCAATGGGACCAGGTTGCGGTTGGTGAGGATAAGCATTAGAGTGTTGGAGGTCAGGATCATCTCAGGTCCATGTGCAGGAAATATTGCTTTCATCCCCAGGATCATCATTAAGCCATCAGAGGGAGAGTTGCCATTTGTGCTGCAAAGGAGGCAGTTTCCAGTGCGTTTGGCATTTGCAATGACCATCAACAAGTCTCAGGGACAGTCTTTGGGTACGGTTGGGCTGGACCTGAGATATCCAGTGTTTGGACATGGTCAGTTGTATGTTGGTGTATCAAGAGGGACCAATTGGAACAGAGTCAAGGTCTTGCTTGAGGAGGGTTTGGACACAACCAACATAGTATATAAAGATGTATTACTTAGAGCTCCCTGATTTTTTAATATCCACTTCTCTTGATATGGTTTATGTGTTTGACTTCATTTTACTTGATGCAAATTGATTACTTTGGTTTTCCCCAATGTACTTGACCTTACTGATATGTTAGACTTACTGATGCATTTGACCTTACCGAGGCGCTTGACCTACACCCCTGCGCGAAGCGCAGGTACCCACCTAGTTACACTATATGAAAACAGCTCGGTGGGTTGTGGGCGTCAAGCTTATGTCAGGTTTTAGGTCATTAATTGGTCAGCGGCACGTGAGCGGCACAGCCACGAGCCCCTGGCCTGACCGGTTGACGCCGGTCTACCGGTCCAGCGCTGGCTGCGGTCCAGAACCGGTCTCGCGAGGACCCATCGGTCTTCCGTTCCTCCGCAGGAACAGCTGCGTAGCCCTGCCGCCCATTCTTCCCTCCCACCACCACCATCCCACCTGTTAGCATTCTACTGGGGTGTTATAGTGCCATTCTGGTGAGTTTTGTACCTGCCTTTTGTTGTCATGTTTCTTATGTGGCTATGTCGCTTTTTTTTTGGCCTTTTTTAGGCTCTTTGCAGGTGACATAGGTCCTTCCACTGCTGTACTTCCTACCTGGGCATTATACCCCACTCCTGGTGAGCTTTATGCTGCTGTTTCTGCCCTTTTAAGGTCTGTTCTGTTTTTATTTCTTACATTTTCGCTTTTTTTTGGCATTTTTTGGCATTTTTTAGGCTCTTTGCAGGTGACTTTGGTCCTTTCACTGCTGTCCATTCTACCTGGGCATTATTCCCCTATTCTGTGAGTTTGATGCTACTGTATCTGCTATTTTAAGTATTTATATGAGGACCAGTGTCTCTGCAAGCCCTCTGGTAAAGGTTATTGTTTTATTTGGCCTTTTTAGGCTTATTTAGCCTCTCATGCCAGATATACCCTCCCTGACTGCTCTCCCTTGGGTATGTTTTCATGCTCCTATCAGTTTCCCTCTTTTAGGCTAATTTTGTTTCTGTTTCTGTTTGAAATAGATATCTTTAAATTTGTGCTTGCAATGTATGTCTGATATTGGCAGCTTTATTGTTGCTCTACTCTTATGCCTGCATTCCTCAGGGATCCATCTACTCCACAGAGAAATCGCCAGCAGCAGCGTCAAAGGGCAAGGGAGGTGTGGGAAGGTCGTATGATGTCGCCCAATGATCGCAGAGGACATGTGCTTGCTGCTGCTGCTATCAGAGCTCAGGACCAGCCACCCCCTCCACCGCAGCCTTTCGCCATCCCTCACCCTCCTCCTAGAAGTGATGTTGCTGATCCTTTTCAACAACCTGTGGCTGGGCCATCACGTCCTCCTGATCCCAGTCCGGGAGAGCAGGTGGCAGCCCTTCGTGCTCAGTTAGCAGCTATCCCAGCAGCCCCACCCTTGAGAAGATACAGGCAGGAGCCTATACAGCCACCTCCTATTCGTCCTATAGTTGGTTCTGCTGGAATTGCAGACTTGCGTGCTCAGGCAGCTGCATTGCAGCCTTTGGGAAGGCACAGGCCTGCAACTGTACAACCAGCACCTCCTCCTCCTGTAGTAGGTTCTGCAGGAGTGGCAGCATTGTGTGCTCAGGCCAATGCAATAAGACCAATGCCTCCGCTACTCCCTGCGCTTTTGCGGCCTCTTCAGCGACTCCCTGCTCCTCCTCAGCCTCCTCAGTGACTCCCTGCACCTCCTCAGCCTCCCCAGCCATTCCCTGCACCTCCTCAGCCGTTCCCTGCACCTCCTCAGCCGCTCCATGCACCTCCACAGCCTCTTCAGCCACTCCCTGCACCTCCTCAGCCTCCTCAGCCACTCCCTATACCTCAGCAGCGTCCTCAGCGACCTCCTCCTCCTATTCCACTTGGTCGCTCTAGAATAATTGAGGCGGATGTGCAGTGTCATGATCTGGGTCGCATGTAGAGTTCTTAGAAAGCTAGAATCAAATATACTCTCTCAGTGAATTTATTGTCACTGATGTATTAATACAATACCTAGAATCAAATATACTACATGATTTTCAGTCAACATGCTATGTAAATATGAAGAATACTACTCGCCTCTCTCAGTGAATTTATTGTCACTGAGAGAGGAGTGTAATCCTGTCTCAGAAGGCATATACTTGCACCCGGCCCTTTAGCGCCCAAGGGCTCACGCGTCGAAGTCATTTCAAACTCCGCTGGGTGCAGCCGCCTGTGAAAGTAGAAATAACAGAATGAAATGGAGAGATAGAGAGTGACTGGAAAATTTCGAAAATAAACAGAGAGATGGATGCATGGTACAAGAACAATGTGAGAAACAATTGGAAACACCACACAATAAATTGAACATATTATGCTTGATTTTGGTGCAGGAGCATAAATGCACCCAACAGAAGATGCTAGGGAGTGATGAGGGGGAACATAGAGGTAGCGCAGTAGGAGAAATAAACCGGTCATGACACTGAGTATGGTGCATGTCTGTCAATGTCTGTCACCAAAGGTCAGCACCATCCACGTTCTTCGTAAACCATCTGTGGGAATAGCAACATGAGGGGTGACGCAAGCAAACCGTGTCACCCCTGTCATGCCATGTGACAAACAACTCAAGGTTTCATTGTTCTTTTCGACTCACCGAATACCTGACTCCACCCTGATCTGCATACATAGCAAATCCTCCCTGACAGAATGATGGGCACTGATCGTAAAAGAATTCTCAACAAAAGGAGCATTTGCACAAGCGGATTTGCATACCCATTTCATGGAGTCTATGTTGGGTGCATTTATGCTCCTGCACCAAAATCAAGCATAATATATTCGATTTATTGTATGGTGTTTCAATCTCTTCTCACATTGTTCTTGTACCATGCACCCATTTCTCTGATCATTTTCGAAATTTTCCAGTCACTCCCTACCTCTCCATTTTATTTTGTTATTTCTATTTTCACAAGCGGCTGCACCCAGCGGAGTCTGAATTGACTTAGACGCGCGAGCTCTTGGCGCTAAAGAGCCGGGTAGTAGTACATGCACAGTGAGACAGATTTCCCCCTCTCTCAGTGACAAATAAATTCACTGAGAGAGGCAAGTAAATTAGTCTAGTGTTCTTTTGATTTATTGACCTAGAAATCCTCTGTAGTGAATTAATTTCTAGTTTCTAGTCTATTCTTTTGAGCAACAAGTCCATACCTACTGCCTATAATTCCTGTCCTCTACAGTCTAAGTGCCCTGACGAATCGAACGTCCATGAATACCTCAACGGACTGTGAGTCAAGAAAGAAGAATTAGCTACCTTCGGTGTAGACATCAAAGAAAAGGATTACTGATCGATGAGTATAAAATCCCTCTCCCTGCATCTCTCAGCCTTTTCATCGAATCCCCTAGCTGGTGCCAAGCTATACAGCTCGACAAAAACTATCGACCCCGACGAACTCATTACGTTAGTATCTGAAGAGTATGAGCATCACGTAGCTCAGTGGTCTAGATGCTCAGGGAATGTTAGTGGGAAAGGTGAAGACAAGGACGAGGCAATGTTTGTCTCACCTAGTGGAAAGGGAAAGAAAGTCGATCAAAAACCGAAAGGGACATGCTGGAACTGCGGTGACAAGGGACACTACAAGAATAAGTGTCCCAAGCCTGTTAAAGAGACCGGTGACAAGAAACACGACTCACAAAAAGGGGGTGGCTCTGCAAATGCCGCTATCGAATCAGATGACAAAGATGAGGGTGCTTTCTTCACCGATCTCAATGATGACGATGAGCTCCCGGTGCTGCTATCCAACTACGAGTCCGACTCGGATGCTGAAGAACATACCGATGATTGGTGTTCTGAAATGGGCAATGACACTGAGTATATCGAGTCACAGGACATTGTTGACAGAAGCGAGTGTGCTTACCCAGTCAACGTCTATGATGATCAGGCGGTCGCAGAAGCTGAAAATGCAAATGCTGTCCACATCAAAGACAGCACAGAAGCAGAAAATCAAATGCACACCGAGGTATACGACTCCAGCTGCAGCAGGCACATCACCCCATACCGCGAGGCAGTGACAGGCTTCAAGGCTATAAGTCCTAAGTCGTTCCAAGCTGCAAATAAACAGAGTTTCAATGCGGTTGGAACAGGCGAGATGGTGATAGACGTACCAAACGGAGTCACGACATCTCAGCTAAGGCTAACTGAGGTGTTGGACTCACCTGAGGTTGGCTATACCCTCGTATGAGTTGGAAGACTTGACAAGGCTGGTTTCACTCTGACATTTGCAGACGGCAAATGTGTTATACAAGAGCGAAATGGCCAGAAGGTTGGGACAGTCAAAAAATCTGGACGAGGCCTTTACAGAGTCACACATGAGTCTGATGCAGTGAATACTGCTGTAGAAACACTCAGCTTGGACCAATTTCACCGGCACATGGGACACATTGCCCCAGAGACAGCTAGGAACCTGGTTACCAACGGTCTGGTAACAGGAGTAAAGCTTGAAGTCTTACCATCAGGAAAACCCTTCTTTTGGGAGTCTTGTGTATATGCTAAGGCGACTCGCAAACCTGTCCTGAAAGCCAGGGAGGGCAGTCGTGCCTCAAGCTTTGGCGATGAGGTGCATAGCGATCTATGGGGACTGGCTCCAGTTGCCACCAAAGCTGGCAAAAGATACTATGTTACTTTCACAGATGACATGTCAAGATTAACGCACCTACATTTGTTGCACACAAAAGATGAGGCCTTCGCAGCATACAAAGAGTACGACAGGTGGTGTAACACGCAGCTGAATGCTCGTGTCAAGACACTTCACTCGGACAGAGGTGGTGAATACCTTGGCAAGGAATTCATAGTGTACCTGAAGTCAAAAGGAACCACGCAGAAACTCACCGTGCATGACACACCCCAACACAATGGAGTTGCCGAACGCCATAATCGAAGCATCGTTGAATTTGTACGGGCCTTGCTACACGCCAGTGGATTGCCGAGATTCCTATGGGGTGAGGCTGCACGTCATGTCATATGGATTATGAATCGCACGTCAACCAAGGCCATTGCTAGGAAAACACCATACGAAGCTGCCTTTGGCAAAAAGCCTGATCTGAAACATGTGCGGGAATGGGGTGAGAGAGTATGGGTGTGCATAGAAAGTGGTGGCAAACTCGGGGGACACGTGTCAGAGGGACGATGGTTCAGGATTGATGAGCGCAGCAAAGGGTATCGGATCTATTGGCCTGAAAAGCAAACGGTAACTGTCGAGAGGAGCATTCACTTCAACAACTCAAGTTCATCAGCTGCACATCTCAAGGGGGAGGATTGGCAAGTAACCGAGACTGGTAACTGACTCACCTCCCTCTCAAGGAGCTAAAACTACCGTTGCCTCAGTACCCCCCACCATCAACCCACCTAGCAGCCCAGCCAACCAAATTCCATCTGACTCCAAAGCCAAAGCACCCACCAAACGCGTAC
Organism: Gautieria morchelliformis; assembly: GCA_015179125.1. Classification (NCBI taxonomy): domain Eukaryota; kingdom Fungi; phylum Basidiomycota; class Agaricomycetes; order Gomphales; family Gomphaceae; genus Gautieria; species Gautieria morchelliformis. The sequence goes on from WHVA01000465.1 coordinate 39,468, forward strand.
TCAAGCCAAGTCAGCAAATTCATGACATTTTGTAAGGACACGGAACTTCCACTCACCAATCCTCCGATCCAGTCATCCCAACGGGAGTCCAAATGCAAATGCCTACTACCGTTGAGACAAACACAGAAGTTCTAGAAGGGGAGGGATCATCAGATTGGTTAATGCTAGCCGACGAACTCGATGAGTATGCACTTGTAGCTGAGACAAGTGAACTTGAAGCCATAGAACCACGGTCCCTTGCTGAACCCAAATGATGCCCCAGGTCTCCCTCCGAAGTGGGTGGCTGGGATGAGTTGGTGCTCTTCCGTCAGGTATGCAAGGTCCTCCGGCCGTGGCATTTGTGGGAGGCAGCTATTCACGAAGAATTAGCAGTGCTCCGCGATGCCGGTACCTGGAAACTCACCGAAGCCCCACCTGGAGCCAACATCGTAGGCTCCAAATGGGTTTTCCATGCCAAGAAAGATTCAGCTGGAAACGTGGTGCATTATAAGGCTCGACTTGTTGCTCAAGGATTCTCACAAGTACCTGGAGTGGACTACTTCGATACCTTTGCTCCCATCACAAAACTCGCCTCAATTCGCACGGTACTTGCCCTGGCCACTGCAAATGATATGGAGTTACATCAGATAGATATCAAAGGCACATATCTAAATGGAGAACTCACTGATAATGAGACGATCTACATGTCTCAACCCCCAGGGTATCACCCTCCAAGCTCTTCTGGTAAGGTTTGCCACCTACAGAAAACTTTATATGGACTTAAGCAGTCCAGTCGACGATGGTATAAAAAACTCGTGGATATCATACTTACCAAACTGCTCTCCTCTCACTGCGATGTAGACCAGGCTGTATTCTTTCGCCGCTCAAATGACTTTCTTGTGATTGTTTTGATACATGTCGATGATTGCACAATTGCAGCAACGACAGAAATGTTAGTAAAACAGTTCAAGGCAGGAATCACGAGGCATGTCAAAATAACGGACCTGGGTGAACTACACTGGTTATTAGGGATTGAACTCAAACGCGACAGAGAACGACATACCATTCATCTTTCCCAAAGGTCCTATATCACCTCCATAATACGCTGTTACAATCTCAATGACCTAAAGCCCGCATCCACACCAATGGAATGCGGTCTGTTACTTTCAATGTCCCAAACACCCAAAACTGCTGCCGAATGGGCTCTGATGCGTGACACACCATACAGAGAGGCCGTAGGATCACTGATGTATGCAGCATTAGGAACGCACCCTGACATTGCCTTCACTGCGTATCCCGATACTCAACGAAGTTCAGCCCTACTCACTGGAATGCAGTAAAAAGAATTTTTCAGTATCTAAAAGGAACTGCAAACCTTTGGCTGACTTACGGACATGCAAAGAATGCGCTGACCGGTTATGCTGATGCTGATGGCAGCATGGCGCAGGACAGGCACACTATTTCTGGATATGTGTTTATAATTCACAGAGGCGCAGTTTCCTGGAGCGCAAAAAGCCAAAACATCATTTCTCTGTCCACAATGGAGAGCAAATATGTGGCAGTAACTCACACAGAAAAAGAAGCTTTATGGCTTCGCTCCCTTATCAAACAGCTTTTCGACAATGATTTGTCTGCCACAACCCTGTTTTCCGACAACCAATTGGCTATTGCACTCACAAAAGATCATCAGTACCACGCGCGAACCAAACATATAGACCTATGATATCATTTCATCTGCTGGATCGTTGAAAAAGGGGCAGTTCGATTAGTCTACTGCCCGACCGACGACATGATCGCAGACACACTCACCAAGGCTTTGCCGTCTGCACAAGCCAAGCACCTTGCAGTAGAGCTCGGGCTGATGACGGTTTGAGGGGGAGTGTGGGAATGGCAACGTGAGGGGTGATGCAAGCAAACCGTGTCACCCATGTCACACCATGTGACAAACAACTCAAGGTTTCATTGTTCTTTTACATATTCCATTGTCCGTCATAAATAGATAGTCCACTGCGCAGCAGTCATTGTTCTATTCCTCCCATTGTTCCCTAGAGTATAAAGCAGCTAGCTAGTACATCTTCTTCCCTCAGTCGTCTGCACTACGAAGCGAACACTGAGGTAAGAGATATCCCAAGTCTCGAGTAATTTATTTACTTATCTATGCGTTGTAGTATTTCTCGTATAGGTAATAACAACAGTCCTTTGCAATATGAAGTGAACACTGAGTATTTCTCGTATAGCTATAATTATTATACCATCGTCAGTATTATCAAGGGACAGGTTCACATCAGTATACCGACCCCTACATAATTCACCAGTGCGCACTAACGGTTACAGCGCCACGTGTGATGAATCGCAACCGAATTGAGGGTAATGCGGCACCACGCGCGGCTGGGAGCCAAGAATAGAAACATGGATTCGAAGATCTGAGGAAGTGCGTGCTTCTCACGATCTGTGGTTTGGCTTGCAAGCTTCGGGGCTTCTGCTTCCTAAGCCAATGCCTGTACGGTGCGTGAGCATTGTCACCTCTAGATTGCACATCAGATATTTTAGAATACAGAATTTATATATCTACAATCCACATCTTGACCCTGTGCCCATGGGCGCTATAGTTACCATTGTTATTGCTTCCGCCCATTATGACCACTAACCAGTATATTTGGAACTCTACCGGGAGGAATCAATACACAGAGTTTCGTGCATGCACCATCCCCATACAACTATAGATTGTACTAGTCTAAGTGAAAATCTACTGAAGACAAGCCAAACAACGAGGTAATAAGCAACCACCTAATCAAATATCACCGTCATGGCATTACAAGTAGAAAATGAAAGAGTGAGTTACTTTGGGTTGAGCACATGGTGAAAATAAGGTAAATAAACACTTTCTTCCTTTGAATTGCAACTGAGGACAATCAGTGGAATGACTGTAGCTCATCAGCATGCAGTATTGGGACTAACTGCTTCCGGTGCAACAACTCGTGCCCTCCCAGCTCCAGAGACTGTAAATGTCACAAATATTATAGTCTCACACGATCTCCCCTTTTCTTCGTCCACACCGTGCATACATTCTTACAATCCCCACTCGATAAAGTGGTACATCCCCGTCGACGATTGGATGGACGGCAATGAAGAATGAGAGCTTTCCCCATTCCCTCTTGTCTTCTGACCAAGACCAGAGCAATTATATGGATGTCAATGATGAGGATGTCTACTGTTCCCTTGAGACTCTGAGGATATTGGTCATCTTGGAGAGGTTCGATATGACCTCAGAGTCATGTTGCGGATCTGGGAACGGCGTTGCTGGTTTCCAATTGCATTGGTGATCGATAGGTGTAATCAATTAATGCACTCAAAGACGGCATCTAACTTCATTCAAAGTCCCCAGGGACTCACCGGGAAGTGTCACTGTCCGGCACTTGGGAGCGACCATCAGTACACTTCTGGCTACCAGAGTCAATGGGTGCAAACTACCCCTAGAAGAATGCTTGCGCACCGCTCTCGTCAAACATTAGCAACTGCAATCGGCAATACAACCACTCAAAGATTTGAAGACTTGAAAACTGTCACACTGAGTGTACGCGAATACGAAATCTTGTCTTCCCAATTGTGGCTTTCATCTGGAGATGAGCACACTCTTGTCGGCTGGCTTTTCCAGGAAAGCAGTACGACACTTACAACTGTCGTGCTAGGTTCATGGATGGTTTGGCATCCACGAACCATGTAGGCGAGAACTGGAGAGTCCCATTCACTGTAGAAACAATAGGCGCTGTATACCAGCGCTTTTCAAGCCAACGCCGCTGAGACGCTCCTTTTTGCACTTGCCAGACGCCCCTTAAATTTTCAACATAATCAAAAGCTGAGGTACTGATCCTAGGCTTGGATTAGGACTTGTATCAAGGTACAAAAATTTCAATATACACAAAGTGAAATACCTTTTATTTGTATACACAAGAAGTGAAGGTAAATTGCCGTTTACCTATTCCTGATCGTCTATCGCATCAACTGTACAAGAAAAACTGCCACTTCAGTTGATGATCCCCCACTTGCTCCCACGTCGAACTATGCATTCCCTACCGATGCAACCAAGTTCAAGTGCGAGTGTGGGTCTGAAGGGAGCTCTGGAATATGAGTGCGGGAATACGAGTGCGGGAGTCCGAGTCCGAGTCCGGAGAGCGAGCATGGGAATGGGAGAATTCGAGTGCGGGAGTGTGAGGGTGAGTGCGGCACTGTGAGTCCGGGGGTCCCGGGAGTGGGAGTGGGAGTGCCAATGCAAGAATGCGAGCGCGGGGATGCATGTCTGAAGTGTTAGTGCCGGCAATGTACTCATCATTGACCGGTTCATTATATCGGGTGCGCCGAAAGCACAAGTTCCAGAGGATATTGAAGCAAGTGAGCCCCAGGCACAAGAGCTAGAATTTACACAGTCTACTGAGATCCTTGGCAGATGAATCAGTCTCGACAAAAGTCTCGCTGACTTGGTAAGGGTTTGGGTTACTGAGAACTGATATCATAATACAGTTGTGTGAGAACATGTATTCGAGTGCAATTAATACAGGCGACTGTAATTCAGCACTCACGTCGATGAGTCCAGACAGTGAGGATGAATAATTAAAAATGACACAGCAATGAGGCTGTAAATGTGGTATGTGAAGGAGAACATAGCTGGCGGGGTTGGGAATGGGAAGCCCGCATATGGCAACTGTCCTGAGACAGTCTGCTCAGCAAACAGTGAGTCGAGGCCATTGGAAACCGAAATCAAATCGTATGTTGAAACTGCGATAGCAGGGAACACAACCGCCTGATTTAAAATAGCATGAGCCTCTAGCAAAAGGGGGATTGCGAGAAGACTTGCGTAGTCACCACGCCAGACGAGTCTGTCACGTTTTGCGCCATCGATGACCGCGCTGGAACCCTTCGCAATTGTAGTATTGAGGTAGGTCAGTGATCCGAGTCAATCTGATCGTGCAACTGCGAGTTGGAAGTGCGTTATGAGTTATGAGGAATCTGAATCCAACCAACTGGAGTAGGTGATTGAACATCGTATGAGAGCTAGACCTTGAACCGGGGAACCATCACCTTGATAGAATTTCCCAGGAACTGAGTCGAAGTGCCTCTCAGCATCCAGATCTCTATTGGCGCTACTATGGCTCATCCGGGGGGTCGCTTGCACAGCTTAGTGCAGCTTGCACCCGCTTCCGGTGACATTGACGTTGAACTCGTCTGAGTTCCGTGGTACAAGAAGGTATGCAGAGGAACGGTTCCTTCTCCGCCATGGGTGATGGTCCTGGTGTGGGACTAGAACACACTCATCTCTTACAAATTTTATTTCGAGCTCCGGAGTAACCCCAGTTGGACTAGAAAAAAAAGCTCATGTCATTTCGACTTCTGCAGGCTTATATAAGCACGTTCTTTCCCCACATCACCCAAACCACCCTCGCACTCTCACCTTTCCGCCATGATTCACTCTCACAGTCTCTGCATGCGTGAACCTACTGCATCCACTCACCATTGCCTCTTTGTTGTCAGAATGCATCCCAGACTTTCTTTCATCTCGATCCTCAATGCCGACACGATCTCCATTTTTCACCACACTCGATTTGCTCTCGATATATTCCTTGCTCGTACGATTTACCCTAGATTTCCATCCTACGAAGCGCTAGATACGGCAACCTGATCAAGCTTTCCAACGCATACATCTCCGTGTCCTATGGCCTGATGATGAGTGCCGTCATTGCTGTCATCGTACAGTGGTTCTTCTGTTACTGAATCTGTTCATTGAGCAAATCCTGGTTGCTCGCTAGCCTCATTGCAGCGGTGCGTATATGCTTCTTGTCAACTCACATTGTTCTAAGACATGTCCAGATTTCTCTGATGCAGGGTGTCACCTTGCTCATTATTGGCATTCGGGTTTGTAGTTTTTTGGCATTTGGCATTTGTCCTATTTAACTCACTCGTGTTGACAGGGCCATATTGTTGTGAATTTCTCCGTGGCCTGTGCTCACATTGATCTGGTAGCACTATATGTACGTGTCCCAGCAGTCGTCACTGAATTGTCATTCAAGTTACCTTGTATGCAGATTTGGCTTATCATTCTATCCCATCCATAGATCGTTTATTCCAGTGGGTGCAGATGTTAAGAAGTAACATCGTATCGCTTGTCCATCTGCGTATTCATTTCAAGGAACGAGTACTGTCGGGGAGTGGGAGTGGCGACCTTGGCGGGTCTGCTGCAGTGGGTTCAAGTTCTTACCATTTCTTACAGCATGATTTGACCATAATATTTCATTAGGAGGCCGAATTTCTGGAAAGAGATCAAGTCGGCCCATCTCCACTGCCTACTCGCTTCGATTCCGGCACGTTCAACAATGATGCTTGACTCTGCACGCTCGACTTTGGACACCCGATTATTGCCGTCTAGCTATGATTTTTCTCTCTATTCTGTACTCAATGTTTGTGCCTACGCTTTGCTATGCGATAGCCCGCCCTGTATTTATGACCTGAAATAAAGTTTATTTGTGGCTATATACAAGTCCCAAAAGCACTTGAATACCACGCAAAGACCGCTGCCGGCAAGCCACAAAATGCGCTAAAATGTTCATGATCACTACTGAATTTCAGCCCGTGCCGATCAGAGGAAAAAAACTTAAGGTAGCCAGTTCCAAGCTCCTTTTGAACTTCTTAGCAGTCCCTTATGAACTGATTCTCCAGGCGCCAATTGTACTGATTTTCAGGGGGTACTCTTCCTGCAGTGCATTGTGAGCTTGAACTGCTCTCGCACGAATGCCTTCGGCGGGGCATTGAGAATATCGTGGAGATACCAGCATCCCCACATTTTCCATCCAGATCCCAGCTGCGCGACTGGAAAGGGATGTTGAGCAGCGTTTTTCAATGAAGAACATGGGTGCAGGCGAGAGAAAACCCAGAGGGGTCCTTAGGCCATGCTTGATCTGTTTGTCCACATTAACACACAGAAGGGCATATGCAGTTTGGTATGAGAGTCTTTGAGTTTCCTTCTCGAAATGTATCCCTAGCTCAGAATAGTACGGCTTTATAGTAGTAGCACTGATAATAATCATGTGGTTTTATTCTTGAATATTCAAGTATGTTTTCATACTAGTATAAGCATTAGAGAACGGTTGCGTCCACGCTGTACATATGCTATATACTGTAGTATTGATACACATGATATGAGATTAGGGACACGCACTTCAAGTGATGGCAAGGTGCGACGCCGCACAGCCTTGGAAGCCGACGCACCCACAGATGTCAACAGAGTTCGGTGAGTCACTGACCGCCTCTCACTCTCTCACTCTCTCACTCTCCCATCGATCGCCGGCATCGACGAATCCTCTCCCTCGCAGCCGCCCTCGCCCTCTTCTTCCTTCACTACACCTACGCCTACCAGATCCGGAACACCATCTCCTACGGCTCCCGCCCGCTATGGGACACGCCGGACGGCCCGCGGCGCGTCGTCCCGCACTACTACGCGGAAGGCACCACGTTCGACGCACACCACTGTGCGCTGCACGGCTGGACCCTGCGGGACCGCGCGCGCGCGCCAGAAGTGTGGGACGCGGTGCTGTTCAGCACGGAGCTGGACCTGCTCGAGATACGGAGGCACGAGCTCGACGCCGTCGTCGACAGGTTCTTCATCACCGTATGTTCATCGCCGTTTGTGCCTTTTTTCGTTGGTCGCTGACCAAACATGCATGCTCTTCATAGGTACGTTCACGGGCATCCCGAAGGCGCCCGTCTTTTCGCAGAACCGCGCCTCTTCGCCGGCAAGATCGTCTATAAGCTTAACAGCGTTCGACGTCGAGCGCGACCAGCGCGCTGCGATGACCGGGCTGATCAACGCGCATGTCCCCGCGCAGGCGCAGGTGCGCCCGCTTGTCGTCTTCTCGGACGTGGACGAGATACCGGCCGGGAATACCTGCGTCTCATCAAAGCTTGCGCGGCGACGTCGCCACTGCACCTCCAGATGCGCCACTACATCTACTCGTTCGAGTGGCCGTACGGCTGGGGGAGCTGGCACGCGGAGATACACGAGTGGGGCGCCCGTGAGCTTTACATGCACTCGAAGGCGACGGACGTCGTGTTGACGGATGCGGGGTGGCATTGCAGGTGCGGCATCTCTCATGGATGGCTGCGACTGCGACTGCGTGCGCCGCCGGTGGCTGACGTTGACGTTGACGGGCGCTGCAGTTATTGTTTCAGGTATATCCACGAGTTCGTGACGAAAATTCAAGGTGCGGGTTTTCAATTCCCGGTGGTGACTTTGGCTGGCATTCAATCAATGTACTTATGTGTGGTTTGCGCGTAGGTTTCTCGCACGCCGATCGTATTTGGGGAGATCGGTCCCTTCTCTCTCCAGCGAGGATTCAGAAGGTGATATGCGAGGGTACGGATATATTCAACATGTTGCCTAAGGTCTGTCAATACCTCTATTCTACGCAATCGATACTCATTCTTCATCTCGACCTTCAGGCATATCCCGTACGTCCCGCCAAATATTCACTTAACGTCCTCGACCCAACTGACCCCGCCAACCGATTATACAGTACAAAGACATGCTCTCTCTGATGCATCCCGATGCGTAAGCCCCAGTGTCACATGTTCCGAGATCCGTCTATATAGCCAGTCCAGCAGGTTGCAGAGTGCCGTCGGCTTACCGCAGCACCTCATACGGAACGCGGAAAAGTTCAAATTCTTACTGCCCGGGGGGTGCCAGCGCGCGCCCGAGGACTGAATCGCTTTACCGTGAGTAAGGGGTCCGGGTCCGGGTTCGTTGTTCGTCGTCGCACATTTTTACGCCCGCAACGGCTCGCCTTTTTGTCACGTGCGAGTCAGGTGTAGTGCGTTTATTTGCTAAGGGCCTCTTTCGCGCACCTCTGTTCCAGCGCAGTAAATACCAGCTTTGCGGCCCTCGTCCTCTGTGACGGCGGGTACGGCACAGTCCGCCCATATGTCCCGGCTGGGACGTATGGCGAACTCGTACTGGCCACACCAACCCCGACGGAAAGGTTGGACATGCGCCAGCTGCCGTCAAAGGTGTAGTTCTCACAAATTTACCTTTGTATTTGTTTATGTAACTCAAGCACAGTAGGATGGATGCACGCCAGTCCTAGCCATTACTGTAACAAGATGCGGCGTAAATTCACGGAAATGGTAACTCTGAACCGAATAAGCCATGCATGTAGTAGTAGCAGGGGCATTGGCAGCTTTCATCTCCTGCCAATGCACCTGGATTACGCCATGAGCCTCACAGGTGCAGTACCAGTACGCGTCGAAAGCCCCTCTAGATAACGGGCATTAAATTTATATGACCAGCATAGCCCATGCTGAGACCGTAAACACGTGACTGTCTTGGAGATCATAGTCGCGCATGTGTGGAACGAAGGAGATATAATAGACTTGTTATACTACGATCTCAAGTAGAGCGTTCTGCCTTATATGCAAAATATGATGTCCATTGTATTACCAATCTCTTCGAGCTGCTGTGCCGATGCGGTGCCGGTGTACCAGCAACCCGGGGATCGAGAGCGATCTCGAACCTCCGGCTAAGTGCGTGCCGGCTCTGCCTTGGCGGTGTCATCATCCCGATTACTAACACTCCCCCTCAGCGAGAAGTCCCTTCGGTAAAATCCTAATTTCCCTAATAGATACCTATGTTGATGCATGTCTAGTCCCTTTGTAAATATGTCCGCTACGTTCTCCTTCGTCGGTACGTACGTAAGTGATGCCTCGTGAGAGGCCACTTTCTCACGGATGAAATGATATGCGACATTGATGTGTTTGGTACGCGCATGATACGTTGCGTCATGCGATAGTGTAATGGCACCTAGGTTGTCTGATCGAAGTGACGTGGGCTGGGTTTGATTGATTCCTAGTTCCTCGATAAAACGCCTCAGCCAGATTAATTGCTTGGCGCCCTCGGTAAGTGCCATGTATTCGGCCTCCGTGGTAGATAGCGCGATCGTTCACTGCTTCTTCGAGCTCCATGCAATGGTTCCTCCTCCTAGTATAGCTACATAACCGCTAATAGACAGTGCGTCGTTTCTATTAGCATAGTCCGAGTCAACGAATATTTCGAGGTCGAGACCAGCGTCTCGTCGGAAGATTATGCCGTCGTCACGTGACCCCTTGAGGTACCTGAGCGCGTGCTTGATCGCCGTCCAGTGCTCGGTTCCGTAAGTAGTAGTGAATTGGCTCAAGTGTTGTACGGTAAAAGCCAAATCAGGTCGCATGCTGAGTGCTGCATACATTAGTGATCCGATTGCTTTGGCATAGGGTACTTCAGCAGTTGGACCTGTTGAGTCCATGGGTGTCGTGAGTTTGATCATTTTATGCAGAGGTGTAGATATGGAATGTGCCGTAGCCATGTTGAATTGATCGAGTATGATGTCGATGTAATGTCCTTGAGACATGATCAGTGTTCCCTCATCCCTATTCCTCTCAACTCTAATTCCCAAGATTTTCTTCATTTCTCCTAAATCTGTTAAAGGGAATTTTCCATGAAGCTCCTCCTTGAGCTTAACCATCCCTCCTTTGGAATCAGCAAATGGTCTGAAGTCATCCACGTATACTGATATGACTTCGATTGAGTCCTTATCTTGCCTGATGTAGACACATTCATCGGCTGTGCTTTGATGGAAGCTGAGGTCGAGTAGTAATTTGCATAAGCGCTGATGCCAAGCTCGTCCCGATTGTTTGAGTCCGTAGAGCGCTCTGTATATTCTTAGAACGCGTCCAGATCCATCATCAAAACCGTCGGGCTGGCGCATGTAGATCTCCTCATCTATGGTTGAATTGAGGTAGGCGCCTTTGACATCCATCATTTCGATTTCCCAATCGAGTGTGTTTGCAATCGCTAATAGAACACGTAGTGAATCGAATTTGACCACGGGTGAGGTTATCTCGTAGTAATCCATTCCTGGCCTCTGTGTGAATCCTTGAGCCACAACCCTTGCTTTAGCCTTATTGAATTGTCCGTCCGGTTGTGTTTTGACAGCGTATACCCATCGGCAACCAATAGCTACTCGTCCGGGTGGTAGTTCTGTTAATTCCCATGTTCCTAATGTCTTGTGTTGGTCCATCTCAATTTCCATCGCTTTCTCCCAGATCGGCGCATCATCACGTGATACCGCCGCTCTGTAATTCTCAGGTTCAGTGACGATTTCTTTTGTTATGTAAACCTGCTCGGTGCGTCCTGAATTATTCAGTTTCCGGTAATCCGGTCTCTGAGTGATACGCGCGCTCCGTCGGATCTCTGGAGCTGGCGCTTGTTCAGGTGGATCAGGGACGGGCGTTGTCTGGGGTGATGACTTCTGTGGGGTAGATGTGATCGGGTCTGGCACATGCTCGCGCGGTGAGTGCTCCCCCTCGAGCGGTGCCGTGTCGTCATCGTCGTTATCTGGGATAGGGTAGAGTCGGTTGTCATTTTCGTCAAATGTAATGTTTCTAGATACTTGAACGTGCTTTGAGGCTTTATTGTAGTACCTCCAGGCCTTTGCATGTTCAGCTACTCCGACAAATATATGTTCTTCTGCCTTTGGATCAAGTTTGGCTCGACGTTGATCCGGCACCATAACCCAGCAATTTGTCCCGAATTCCTCTAGACGTGCTATGTTCGGCTTCTTGCCGAATAGTGCCTGGAACGGTGTTGCGTCATCTCCAAGCGCTCGCGTGGGTGATCGATTTTTGATATAACACGCGTAAGCCACGGCCTTGGGCCAGAGTATTTTTGGCAGGTTCTTGGCAAATATCATTGCACGTGCATGCTCGAGTAAGGTCCGGTTGAGTCGTTCGGCGATTCCATTCTGGGCTGGGGAGTATGGAGCTGTGGTCTCCATGATAATGCCATATTTTGCACAAAATTCCTTGAAATTTTTATTGACATATTCCCCTCCATTATCCGAGCGAAACCTCTTCAGTTTCTGACCTGTTTGGGTCTCGAGGAATGCCTTGTACGTCTCAAAGTGTTTGAGCGCTTCATCTTTGGTGCTCCCAAAATAGATTACGGTGTACCTCGATTTGATGTCCGTGAAAGAATAAAAGTATTTCTCACGCGATGGTCCCTCGGTCTGGGCAGGTCCCCATACATCGGATACTGTTAGGTCACGGACCTGTTCTACAGTGTCCTCGGCTCTTTTGGGGAACGGCTCCACATGCTGTTTGCCTTGTATGCATGCTTTGCATTGGCTCGGCTCGGTTGACTCGTCGATCTCGAGTCCAGTAACTAGGTCGTTAGATTTCAACAATTTTATGGAGTTTATGTTGACGTGCCCTAGTATCCTGTGCCATTTGTCCCATGACCGTCCTTTTGCCGCTGCGGCAAAGTCCCGTGCCTCGACTGATCGAGTGACTCGTGCCTTCATACAGAACAGCCGCCCACGCTTCTGTCCCTGTGCGAAGGTAACTCCGGCGCGTGATTTGAATTCGACGCCGGTGCCTGAAAATGTGGCCGTGTTGCCCTTATCAGTTAAACGCCCTACGCTGATAAGGTTGTTCGGCGCATCTGGTGCGTGTTTGACGTCACGTAGTTCGATCGTGTTCGTCTTGGCGCCGATCTTGAATTCCATGTATATAGTGCCTCGGCCTTGTGTATGTAGTACCGCACCGGGTGAAATTCCTTCGATTTCAGATGGTTCCTCGGCATAGCTAGCGAAATCGTTTCGGCTTCAAGCTATATGTGTTGTTGCCGCTGAATCGGCTAGCCAGTCAGATGCAGATATAGCACTGTATCCTACCTCCTTAGATACAAACGCGAAATCCTTTTCTTCCGCTTGTTTAACTGTTTCTTTGTTCCCTGATTTGAACCATTTTGGTGCTTGGCCTTCTTTGCCGCCACCTTTCACCCAACAGTCCTTCACGTAATGACCCTTCTTGCCGCAATTTCGGCACTTTCCCTTTGTTGCTCCTGAGTCATCTTTCTTGGGCCTGTGACGTTGTTGCGCCTTAACCGCCGTCTGCCGTGCCGATCCAGCTTTCCGTGCTCGATCCTCATCAAGGACCCGAGCTATTAATATATCAGCTGTTGTCCCGCTCCACTGGCGTTTACTGCCGTAATAAACGCCGACCAAGAATCTGGTAATGACGTCAGCAACGTGTTCGAGAACTCGGTGTCACTGATGTAATGCCCCCGCGCATTCAATTCCTGTTGAATGCCGCGGAGCTTGCGTACGTGCTCCTCCATGTTCGCGCCGTCCTCGGCAAGCGTCCGGAAGAAATCTCTTCGGAGATTTACAATTCCCACTGCTCCCTTAGATTCGAATATAGTTTGTAAACTAGTCCATACAGCAAATGCAGACATTGTCTGATTGATGTAAACTAGTTGTTCATCGGCAACTCTGAGGCAAATCTCTTTTCTAGCTTTCTTGTCCTTCCTTCTCCAATCGTCGATCTCCTGCTGCTCGGTCGCAGTGACGTTGTCGGCATCTGCCGGTCTCGGTTCCGTCTCCCTGCCGATAGCCATGTCCCACAGATCTAAGTCATCGAGTATCCACTCGAGCCGCCGGCGCCACGCCGCGTAATTATCCCCGTTCAAGGGGTCGATCTTGTACGTGTTGTTACTACTCGACATCGTCGATCGGTATTGAGTTTGTTGGAGTATAGAGCGTAGTTAGATTTGTAGTAGTTTTAGTTATGCGCGGGGCCCATAACCTGTGGAACGAAGGAGATATAATAGACTTGTTATACTACGATCTCAAGTAGATCGTTCTGCCTTATATACAAAATATGATGTCCATTGTATTACCAATCTCTTCGAGCTGCTGTGCCGATGCGGTGCCGGTGTACCAGCAACCCGGGGATCGAGAGCGATCTCGAACCTCCGGCTAAGTGCGTGCCGGCTCTGCCTTGGCGGTGTCATCGTCCCGATTACTAACAGCATGTGGGGGCGCCGTACGGTGGAGGTGCACCGTAGTGAGAGGCGGGATATGGTGCACCTGCGTAAGAAATCAGTCACCGCGCTTATGTGGATATATACCGAGAGCGCTCAGCACTCTACTTCCGACACGCCGATCAGGGCAGAGATTGATGAGCGTGGCGTGATCGTGATCGCGTGGCGTAATTGACTCCGCGTGGCGTGATCATGATCACGTGGCGCGTGCCTGATCGGGGCCGTGATGCGCCACGTCATCGCGGCTCCCGTCCATAAATGGCGATTCTCAATAGCCGTCTATTGCTAGAGTCTTCCTATCCACCCTCCGACCCTAGATTAGCTCTGTCCTGAGCCTCTTCGTCCACCTTCCACCATCGTTCCCTCTTCCCACTTTCGGCCCCTGATAGTGTGCGTGTGCAAGTTTGTTTTGCCTGGGCTGGTACCGTCTGCCTCTTGGAACTCCACCTTTCCTGTGTTCCCTCATTCTCCTTTCCTTCCTGTCTCTCTCCATTCCGCTTCCCGTTCTGCCTCCTACCCCACCCTGTGTCAGTCGGAGGTATGCAGCCGTGGCGTGGCTAGTGTTGAGCGTAAACAGCTTGCGTTCGACACATGCTTGGAGGGAGGCCTTCGGTGAGATGGATAGCTTATATTTGAAGTGTTCGACCCTCCCTCATATTCTCGAGTTGACCTTGTCCACGACGTTCTGGTCAACATAAGCGTAGCATTGACGGAAGGAAAGATGGGGAAAAACCCAGAAAGTGCCTCGACGCCTACGTCCAGGACAGAATCATTCTTGAAATGCAGGGCAATGCGATCTACCGTGGAGTTACCGAAGCCAACCAACCAGCCCGCTCTCCGTCGGCTGCTCTCGCCGCTCCCGACCTCGCCAACACACATTTCCGCCAGTTCCGCCTCTTCCACCCCGCCTCATTCCGTTCTCTATCGCCGTCGAGCCCATCCTTCCGCAAACGACGCCACGCCCCTACCGCCTCTCCCACATTGCCCGTCCTCCGCCACCCCCGTTGAGCAGATTGCCTTTATCAACCTTTGCACCTCCTCGCCCGCTGTCCCCCCACCCCACCAACTTGCATACCCGGCCAGCTATCCGTTTCGATACCCCTCTCCCAACAGGGTGGCCCACACACACACGCCCTCTGTTCTCGAGCCAGGATATCGGTGGTGTCATTGCTTCGGAAGGAGGCACTATGTTTTGTGAGGGTCCACCAGGCGGAGTTGTCGTAGTCTTTGGAGGTTTGGGGCTTGTGCTGGGTATGGGGCTTTGAAGTGGCCAGAGTGGGATTTGGCTTAGGGGGCTGGTGAAACGCATTAAATACAGCGGGATTGCGGGGTCATAGAGGGACGCGCTGGCAGGGAACGGAGGGTGACCCACTTGCGGGCGGATTGGTACTGGACGGTTCGGAAGAGGATGGCCATGGACCCTCTCGGGGCTTGATACGATTTGGAGAAGGATTTCCTGGGGAAAATACGGTTGCTGACCGTTAAGAGATTACTGATGAAGCGCGATGTGGGGTATTGGAGGGTCTAGGCTGGCTGGAAAAGTTGGGAGGGGAGATGGACAGGAGGGACAAGTGCCGCGTTTGGAGGTCTGGTAGCGGACTGCTTTGAGGATGGAACTGGGCACTGGATGTTAAACGTTAACTGACTTCATATCTAAGTATAAGTGCGGGATAGACCGCCGGGGCTAACTGACTTCAAGTACTTGTGATGATGCACATGTTGTGGGCACGACAACGGATCCACGAAACTTTGCCCAGGCGGTGCACAGATGTCACTCACGGAAAGGCACGACACGATATGTACCCTTGTTGCCTCTGAGATACGCACCAGCTGTACTTAGGAAGACGGTCGAGTACTTGAACATCGACAGGCGCTTCACATTGACGCCGGGAACACGTGGGCGCCGTGTCAGGTCCGACGGCGGCGCCTCTCGTCGTCTTTTTCCATCTACCACCCACCTCAAACACTGTGCACGACAACGTTGGAGGCACTGTGACAGCACCGTAAGTCCACGATCGTTTCTCTAGTGAGCCAACTGTTCACTCTCCGCCCAGAAATATTCCTGCAGGAATCAAAGTTGCTGGAAAGACTCTTTCGTTTGCACTGCTTGTTGCATACTGACTCTTGCCGATCGACAACAGGCCTGAAATGCGAGCACCTTACCACTGTCGAACTGCTCTCTATATGTCCTAATAACTACTACGTAAAACTCAATGTCGATAAGGATGTGAAGAAGACTGCGTTACCTGCGAGCGGAAGTACTGCTTCGTGGGATGATTCGTTCTATTTGTGCGTTTATTCCCTGTGTTATCTTCACATAGATCTTAAATCCATGCCCAGCAACGACTTGAATGAGGGTTCCGTATTAGGAATCGATGTCT
This sequence comes from Gautieria morchelliformis, assembly GCA_015179125.1. Lineage (NCBI taxonomy): Eukaryota > Fungi > Basidiomycota > Agaricomycetes > Gomphales > Gomphaceae > Gautieria > Gautieria morchelliformis. The sequence goes on from WHVA01000465.1 coordinate 55,728, forward strand.
ACGGGCACCGTATCTTTACACGTGATTACTACATAGGCGGCGGGAGGGAAAGCATTGAGTCGCTGCTTACAGAAGGAGCAACTGCAGGTCAGTCCTTTTCCCTCGTCGACGGAATGCACATGTAATCATCGAACACGGCAGCCGTTGCTCGCACACTGCGTAAATACCACGACGCAGGGAGCATACGTGAGGTACTAACTGTCCTAGAGTTCACCCTCACGTCTTTCGCGACGTCCGACGAGCCGCGGGAGGTCCAGTTGAACAAAGCCGTCAGCGGAACAAGAGTGGTCAATGATATGAACCCACCGCCGTCTCTAATTCCTTGTGTACAGAATATAGTAAACTGGGTCACTTCGACCACCAATACTATTGGTCCAATAGTGGCGGCTTGCGATCCCCTCCTGAACAATATCAGGCTGTTTACCGAGATCGCGGATAAGGCCTCCGAGGTACAGTTCAAACACCGGGGGTCTCTCAGGTCATCTCATTGACACGGTGTGCTCTACTCCTAGGTCCATCCTGGTTCTTGCTCACATGGTACATCTATGGCATACATTAACAGACATAGCTGACATCTGCGGTTGACTCTATTAGACAATCATTGCTCAGATGGACCGGGACGATAGGATCCATGGTCTGGCGAAAATTATTGGAGACACCTATGATTTCTTCCATCTGGCAGCAGTGGCAGAGAACCTCAGATTCTAAGGGGATCGATAGGTTGGAGCCCGAGTGGCGAGCTTCGAAGACAAAGCAAGGGGAACACGAAGAAGCTGGGCGGGTGCATTCCTTGGGGTGCGTTCTCATTCATGCTACTCTTTGCGTTTCTTTCCTGACCCTCTGTCTTCCCATGGGCCCTTTTGCGTTTCCTTTGTGTCCCTCTTTGAGTTCTCTTTGCGATGCGTGTCTTATTCGGATATTCCTTTGTAACGTCCACTTCGAGACGTGTGCGATGACTGGTTGAGATATGTTGATTTGTGAGTCTTGACGCACGTCTCCAAGTTCCGGTATCCTCCAGCGTCACCTATGCGTTGCGCGCGATGGGAAATTATGCTGTGAACGTGTGCTACTCAGCGTGATAAGAAGGACGTCTAACAGCAGAGATCAGGCACACTTTGGGTCGCATTGCGGATGTGTATGACAGACTGACCATCGACGCGATGCGGGTGCATTTGGAGACAAGCGTTGGAGGCCATCTTCGGCACGAATGGTATGCGGACAAGCTAATGTCATGGAAGGGGGTCTATCAACAGGCGATGCAGAATCCGTCGCGTTGGTTCAACTCCATAGGACGCGAGCTTGTGAGGGGTTCGATTCAGGCCTCCGGAGACTGTTGTGCGCGATGGACCGTCAGCCAGGATAGGGTTGCGCATCCGATGTCCTGTCGATGTTCTGCCTGCCCGTATAGTGCATGTCTGTCACGGAAGGTCGTTCTTCGTAAACATCATCACTATCCCTCACCTCAAGGCTCCTCAGTAAGTATACCGACCCTTACATAATTCACCGGTACTTACTAACAGTTACATTGCCACGTGTGATGAGTTGCAACCGAGAGGGTAATGTGGCACCACGCGCTGCCGGGAGCCAAGAATAGAAACAGGGGATGGATTCAAAGATCAGAGCAACCGCGCGCTTCTCGGGATGTGTTGATCGGGTTGCAAGCTTCTGGACTTCGGCTTCCTAAGCTGATGCGTGCCTGGTGGCGTTGCGTGGCAGCGAAGTGGTCTGCGCGCTTCTGGAGGTGGGTTGATCGACAGGTTGGCCTTGCAATGCTTCTGGGCTTCTGCTTCATAAGATGATGCGTGCCTTGTGGCGTGGCCTGCCTGCGCGCTTGACGTGAATCGAGCCTATATGGGTATAGCATCAATACGTCTGATGCCCGATCGATCACTGAGCGATCACTTTGATCGCATGGCGGCGAACTTGATCTGTTAATTCGGCTTCGGGTTCCTGGCTACATCTTACGTCACTTCCTCGTTCTCTTGTTAACTTTGGCGCTGCGGCGCTTCTGTCCCTGTCAAACGGAATTTGGCGCTGGATGCTTCCCGTTTGCAGTACCTAAGGCGCGCGTCGGATTTGCTTCCGTTTTAGCGCGCAAACTTCGAACAACGATATCTTGCTTGATATCGCTCCGATTCGCTTGAAATTTCATATCTGAAGCTATGTGGGCCATAGCTAGGGCATAGAACTAAAAAATCCAAATAAAACAAGCATTTTTTATTTTGCATTTTGGGTGCTGAGGGCAAGCTTAGCTTACTGTATGTAGTTCAATGCAGGTTTTAATTTTGTTTGCTACTTTGTACTAATGGTGAGAACCCACTACAGGAGAATCTCCAGAAGAGGGTGTTAGAATAAATGGATAGCTATATCAAACATTATTCTAAGGTCTATATAATCGTCTAACTGAGCTAACATCTGGGAGAAATGATCCATGCACCAGTCACAGTGCCTGCCCTGGAAAGCAGGCACCTGGGCCCTGGTCAGAAGAAATATTGCTATGGGACTAATAGTCCCATACAGGGACATCGTACACAATGGAGATTACAGTATACAGTCCTATCTATGGATGTACTGAATAGCTACCTCAGGAGAGAGGTACAGAGATGGCAAATGCCTTGCCAAGGCTGCTGTAGGCACACAGCACAGGACACACAAGTTTTCTATTCTATTCTATTCCCCTGACCAGCTCCACTGATTATGAGCTGTATTACACATTGAAAGGGGCTTTGTACATTGCTCCAAGGTCCCAGCTTAGATACTTGTCAGTAGGACAAGTATCCCCATCATTGTTCCTGCTCCACAGCTGTATGCAGCCTGTGGAGCATTTCCACATTATCCTGACCCATTCTATCACTATCTTGAACACTGGTAGTCACTACTATTTTAGTATAAGTAGCTACCTTAAATGTACAAACAAAACATCCAGAATATCATCCAGAACAATCCAGAATTGCTGTTTCACCTCCTGAAGTAACTGTAGACTTGTTTGATAGCTACAGAGCTTATTTCTTGATAGTTTTCTGTAATTCTTTGTTGAGAGTCTACTATAACTGGCTACACTATACTGTTCTGAAAGCGAAAGCTTCGGACCTCTTGTTCCTCTGTTCTCACCTGTTTCTTCCTCGACTCGGTCACGTGACCTACATCAATCAGTGACGCACTCGCCCCACAGAGCTTAGTCAGCTCGCGCATATACTGTGCACAGGGGTGCACGAAGAGTCCCCACTCCCTGAGTCATCAAATATATCAATTCTGATATATCTAATCTATTATTCCTAAAAGAGGGTGTCGTAGGATTGGAGAGGAAGGGCTTAGCTTCTTCTGACGTTGGATCAGTGAGATCTGACGGTAGGTGTTCATTCTCGATGTCGGATTTCCTCCTATGTAGCATAAGCCCTGAAAATCTGAGGGATCATATAACGTGGAACATACGCGTCATCAAAGTTCGTAATAGCATCTTTGATCCCTTCCGCACCGAGTGCCAATGCACCATAAGGCAACTTTGCTGATCCTGACACGTTCTTGAGCCCGGAAACCATGGGGGCACACGTGTATGCGGTGGGGTGAGGGGCGTGGAGGTGCAGGCGTTGGCGAGCTGGTGTAGGAGGATGGGGTGGTGGGGGAGTGGGCGGCGGGTGCAGGTGTGGGTGCGGGTGCAGGTGTGGGTGCGGGTGTGGGTGTGGGTGCAGGTGCGGGTGCAGGTGAGGGTGCAGGTGCGGGTGCAGGTGCAGGCGCAGGTACGGGTGCGGGTGCAGGTACGGGTGCAGATGCAGGTGCAGGTGCGGGTGCAGGTGCGGGTGCGGGTGCGGGTGCAGGGACAGGTTGGGCGGCGACGTGAAGGACGCGGGGGCGGAGGTGGGCGAGCTGGTGTAGGTGGACGGGGTGGTGGGGAAGCGGGCGGCGGCCGGGTGCAGGTGCAGGTGCAGGTACGGGCGCAGGTGCAGGGACGGGTTGGGCGACGACGCGAAGCACGCGGGGGGCGCACGCGTACGCGGTGGGGTGAGGGGCGTGGAGGTGCTGGGGTGGGTGAGCTGGTGCAGGAGGACGGGGTGGTGGGGGAACGGGCGGTGGCGGGTGCGGGTGCAGGTACGCGTGCCCTGGGACACGAATGTGCCTGGGCTGTGGTGCTCTGCGGGAGTCGAGTGGTCAGACACCCTGGTATGAGGAATATGGGCCAGGATACTCACGGAAGTTGGCCACTGGGGTTATGGGGGAGTTGACAGGGAGCTGCTGGTACTTGACGGTGAGCCTGTGGAGCTAAGCGAAAAGGCACGATTGAAGAACAGGGTCAGCGGATGCTTCGAAGCCCGGGGCAAGTTCATATGGAAGACGAGTGCCAAACCAAGAGAGGCTGAAGTGTCTGTGGTGCGTGGTGTTGTCGATGGTGCAGCGTGGCAAGCCGCCTATTATGAATCGGCATAACCCGACCAAGTTCGACTTGCCTTACCAACAATGGGAAATAACAAAAATAAAAGACAGCCCACCAAGTCAACACGAGCAACGAAAAAGGTCAAAGAACCTCCAGAGGAACTGTCACCTGACATAGCGGGAATTCAGGGCAAAGGTCGGTTTATATATAATGATGCTATTTCAAGCTCACCAGTTATTTAGAATCTGTTCAAACTACTAGCACTTTTCGACCGAAACATCAGGTGGCAAAAAAAGTAACTTTTGAAAACTTAGAATCTGAGTCAGGGTCTTCATATGAGGAAGAGACCCAGCCGGCTCAAAGTGCATCTGAGTCCAAAGCCGAGCCCAACGACCCTAATCGAGACTCAGAGTCTGAAGAGTTAGTAGAGGTGGCAGTTCCCAAACAGGTAAAGGATATTGATGAACCTGGTATGCCATCATATTTTTCATTTATAATTTGATGCTCATTTCACGGCCTAGTAATTATCTTGCATGTTCCGGACGGCACTGAAGCCGGTTTGTTGAGCGTGTGAAGCTTCCTGCCAATGTCAGTTACAAGAAGGTCGAGGAACGTATCTTCAAAGCGATAGGGTGCTATCAAACAGTGAAAAAGATGCCGCACCTAGCTTACCGGCTCAAAGGTGTGTGAGATAAACACCTTTCGAAACTGGCAAAAGAAGAGGACTGGGACAACCTCAAGGATGATGTGAAGGGCGCTCAGGCAAGGAAGAAAAAGGGCGATGCCAGTGGCGTGGAAGTAGACATCATTCTGGATGAAAGTGTACGTGTGCGTGTGACTTCGCATGGCAGCCACATCTGATATTATAAGAATTATAGTACATCGCATCGCTTCGGCATACACTTTCCAGGAAAAGGGACAAAACTGTGACAAATGCAGCTGGCAGGGGCAAAAAGAAGAAAGCTCGTATTCAGGACTTGAACGCCGATGCTGACACTGAAAGATCTGAGATCGAAGAACATGGCCTACCGACAAAACGGGAAAGGGATTTCATGGAGGCGTTGAAGGCAGAGTATTCAAACTGTGGCAAACCGGCATGTGCTTCAAAAGTCTGCAAACAGAATAAGAACGGAGAGCACATGCATTTATCATGGTGCCAACTCCAGTCCTGGGTAACAGCCTTGGTGAGTACAACCTTTGCATTTAGATGTATTACTCGCTGCTAATAATGCGAATTTAGGTTTCTAACATTCACGGGGTCACTCTGAAAGTTCCTCCAAACAACGCTCACTTCGAAGGTTTCCATTATCGCAAAGACTCTATTCAAAAAGAGAAGACCGATGAAGGGTCAACGGCAAACCTGCCTGGCACTGCATTGGGTCTTCAAGGATCATTTCCTATGATGATGTTCCCACCAATTGACTATCGAATGTTTGCTCAGAACATGGTCCTGAACCGCCCTGTTACTCCAGTCAATCCTGACAAGAGACCGGAACAGTTGACCCCTGCGACTCCCGGTGACATCGCTTACCCAAGCATCGAAGAGTTTCTTGATGATGTCCGTAATTGGCCTGAGTCTAGGGGGCGGAAAATTGACGAATTCAAAGGTAAATTTGAAGCAAACAACGTTTACTTCCTAAATGAACTGAAGGAGGTGACGGCTGATGTGCTCATGGCCAACATCGGGATGTCATGGGGTGACGCGAATTTCATCAAAGGAGCAGCTAGAAAGGCTATAAGGAAGCTTGCTAAGAAGGTGTGAGAGGGAGGGAGGCAAGCAGAATTATGCCAGTAGGACACAATAATTAGATTTACTATATACATCAAAAAGAACAATTTAGAGAATTATGGATATTTGAAATCGGCGGCCTTAGTACCATCAGAGGCAGTGCACGGCACATTATTGGTATTTAACCTTGAGGCCGCTACCACCAACACACCGCAAGAATGTAGATGGTTCACTTGTCACGTGACTTGTCCGCATGTTGACAACAGCTCTGCCTCTCAGACTCGCACAACATAGTTCTTTACTTGTTGTCTGCCTCTAATTCTCAATATTTGTTATTCCAGATGCCATCAACACCGCCCCAAGCTCTCAAGCTTCCATTGATGACGAGCACACCATATAGCGTCAGTTCCAGTAAATCTCATGAATCACACATTTGGACCCAGGATGATTTGAAAAAGCTGATGAAGGGCGAGTTCTCCAGTGCGATATTCGAGAGTAATTCTCTGCTTGAAGAGCGCTGTCGGGCGGATCAAAAAATTGTCGACACTGTCCTATCCAAACTGAAACCTGGCGTGTTCTGGGACAGCCCAACCAACACTTTCAAGGAATGGCCCAGCCGCACTGGTCCAGAAAGCGCTCATTATGCGCCGTTGGAGTGGTTACTCAACCAGATTCTGTCCATCTCCCAAAAGCTGCCGAATGGCAATATCCACCGAGGTCTTCAGTTTTACGTGTACGGTCGGGAAATGGCTGAAGGACTTGACAAAGACTCCCCCCTAAAACCAGGCCTTGTTGGTTGTCAGTCTGTTGGTGAGAGCCGAGGCTCGAAGCCAAAGCTCTCATGGAACGAGGCTGAAATTTGCGTAGAGGTGAAGAATGACTGGCCTGGTTTGATCCTGCAGTCAAGCACGTACGCGCGCTGTATGTTCACACACCGATTGGATAGACTCTTCATCACTGTTATCCATTTCAACAATGCAATGATGGGGGTGCGCTTTGGATTTTATTCTCGCATGGGTCTGGTTGTTACGCCGGAACTTGACCTCTCGAAGGAGGGAGGCTTTAAAGGATTTGTCCGCGGAGTGGTTGGGATTAATTCTTGGACCGACACAAACCACGCTGGAATCGATACTACTCGTACCATCACAGACATTGCGATTCCCGAGAGGGGTATATTCAAGATTTAGAAAACACTTTGTGACAGACGTTGCGTTCACGGACGAGCAACACGTGTGTATCTTTTGGTCAAGAAGGGTGCGTTTTGATGTTTAGATATCTGGGCCAGTATTTAACAATTGGGTTTGAAGGTGCAACCGCCACTGATGGTTCTCCCGCTCAACCTCCGTCCACTCACTGGTATAACTTACGAAGTCACCAACCCCCGCGTTCTCAGCCTGGACAAGAGACTGACGGTCGAGAAACCTTGAGGTTGAAGGGAGGCATATCTTTTCTCTTGCTGGACACTGTCATTCTGAAAGATTCATGGCCATTGAAAACCCATAACAAAGAAGGCACAATGTTTGGAGCATTATCGGGTGGATTTGGACTGCCAGACATCCTTGCCTCATACCCTGTCAAGGACGGAATGGATAAGCTCATACCTGATGACGCAACGTATTGGCCCGTGTGTGCGCCAGAGCCATACGCCGGGGTTAGGCCTGACAAACGAATACATATGCGATCTGTTTTTGAGACCTGAGGGAGGTCACTGCGAGCTGTTCAAAGTCCTCGATTGCTCGTGTGTTGCATAGTGCACGCCATGTTGGGTATGTGAACGAAGAGGGCATCGGACATGATTTACCTATAATGGTGACTGACAGGGCATTTTGGGCTGTTTAAGAACGGCTGGTTGCACTGCGACGTAAGTCATGCTGATGGATGAAGCTGAGCGGCCGCCTGTGCCAGAGTACGTACCGTCTTTCACATCAGTCCTTTCACTTTTTTATGTTTGCTTCAGTTTTGCCGTGACTCGAGAAGTTACTAGATGTGTGGGATTCATATGCGATGGGGACCAGGTGATTCATTGGATGCATCAGAAGCAGGAATTAGCAAAGCATCGCTCGGTGGGTCTTTAGTTGTTGTGTGCGGCTTGTGATTTACATGGTTCTAGGGTACGCTGCCTTTCATGTCTCAGGCGTTGATTGTTGCTTGGGACTCTGGAACGCAAGTTGTGCACCAAGTAATTGATGACCTGGAGTCGTTTATATGGGTTTTATTTTGGTCGATTCTGGAGATTCTGGAGACCAAGGGGGCACTCGCGCTACTAGAACTGAATTACCATCAAACGATGCTCTCCGACGAGTTACCTGTGTTACAAGCTAGGGGAAGTTTCCTTGATAGGTTAAAGCAACAGGATGCCACGAAAAACTTCTCCATGGGCTTGAAGCCATTCTCCAACCTCTTGATTCAATGGTTAACACTTTCTCGGGAGACTGCTCTGGAATGGCTGAAACCAGACTTTGTTAAGGTCGTATTTTCGGATGCCGATGAGTACAATTTACAGGCCACCAAGCAATACAAGCAGTATGTAACGATTGGGCTTGAATCTCTTTCAGACCTGCCAGAGAGTTGGGATTATGTTAATGAGGGGGAAATGACAGGTGAAGAGAGAGTCAAGGAGGGGGGAATGACAGGTGAAGAGAGAGTCAAGGAGGGGGAAATGACAGGTGAAGAGAGAGTCGAGGAGGGGAAATGACAGGTGAAGAGAGAGGATGAGCTGGGAAAGACCGCATGTAACGCATGACATGTAATATTATGAGATCCTGTAGCCACTGTAGGAAGAGCGGGCACTTATACTGAGTACTTTTTGCACTACTAAGTGTTGTTTACCAATATCATCCATCACATTGCAGATAATTTTCAACATTCTGACAAAAAAAAAATTACATTACAGTAGTACAACTGCACTACAGATAGCCACAGTCCTTCATCCACCCTTGCGCATGTCTGCGTGTAATCCGATCCAGTGCCTCATAGAGAAACATGAATAGCTCAGCCCTCTCCTTACTTGCAACGCATGCACGGAACTCGGCACCATGACGTCTGAGGTGAGCTTTGATGAAGGAGACTGATTCTTCGATCAGGTTGAGATCAGGCGAGTACGGCGGAAGATACATCAGTTTGATTCCTCTGCAAATGCAAGATTAGACACTAGTGAAAACAGTTTATAATGGTAAAAACCTTTGGGCACATAAGAGTGAGACCTCAGGTATGTGGTGAATGGCACAGTTATCCATAACAAGAACGCTCTGTGGTGCCGGGTAAGGGTTCATTACCTCTAAAAGGCCCTTCAGAAACCCAAGGAACTCTGGACCGTCATATGCCCCTATTTTGATATGGCTATAGATGATTCCATCGTGTGAGAGTGCCAGAAGGATTGAAAATCTGAGTGGATATTAGCGATACAATAATGGAGGCCCGTGCACAAATCGTTACCTTTCGCCCCTTTGGAAACGTGCTTGCACTCGAGGCCTACATCCCTTGTAAGTATTACGACTGTTCCGATCAACCATCTCCGCCACCTCCGCACATCCTCTGCGCCACCTCTGCGCCACCTCCGACTCTATTCCGACATCCGCAATATCTGCAACCCTCCTCCCTTGTTCTTTCAGTACCCCTGGCCACCTCCAGATACCGGCCCCCGTACTCGACCCTGAGCACAGCAAGATACCATTTCCGTAGTTCCGTTTCTTCCGATGCCTATTGTACTTACCCGCCATTGTACTTACCCTACCCTGCACCCCCCTTGTCACCCATTGTTCCGTATTAGTTACTTACCCCGTATGTCTATCTGATTCCCACACTCTCCAGAACTTGCTTAGTATCATACCATTACTTGTTGTTCCTGCGCTTTGTATAAAACCCCCTCATGTATGTCTGTTATTCTGCAATCAGATAATCGCCTTCAATACTTGATTTCCTTCGCTCCATCTCCTGTTCTTAGTACAGCAAGTCTAGCAAGATCTCAGTCTCTCTCTCTGCCTTCCGTCTTCCGCCTTCCGCCTCAGTTCCGACTCAAGTTCCGACCAACCTTTGGTTCAGTACCTTCCGACTTCCGACTCAGTTCCGAAATACTGAGGATGATAGTTCATTGGGGGCGCAACCTATAAGTTGAAGCCGCTGTCCTTTCCAGTTCCGACTTAGCGGAAATCTCGATACGTAACAGTATTATCTGATTCCCACCCGATAACTATCACTATGCCTCCTCATACCACAGCTACTTCAGCTCGAGCAGGAGCTGTCAAAGCTCTCTCTTATTTTGGCAGTCTTAGATCCGCAGCACCAAGGCACGTGGAACCCTCCGGCAGCTCTCATGTCGGCGATGAGCTCTCCAATGCTATTCCGCAACGATTCGAAGAAGTTCCCGACGCTAATCCCGACGACAATCCCGACTATGATGGAAACTCGACGAGTAGCAGTGGCGAACAAACAGCAGCGTCATTCCGACGCCCAGCCCCACCACCACCACCTCCACCAGGACTACCTCAAGGCGGCCCACCCGGCGGTCCCCCAGGCAGTCCTCCACCTCCAATTCCACCTCAGATTCCCGCCAACCCAGTTCCACCTGCGCCAGTTCCGGATCTTGCACAAGCCATCGCCATGCTAGCCGGACAACTTCAGCGCCCGGCCCAAGCACCACGCCCCAAGACAAAGGTCCGCAAACCAAATCAGTTCGACGGTTCCGACCCCAAGAAGCTCCAGCCATTTCTGGTCCAGCTTCAACTCAATTTCCGTGATCGTCCCGACGCCTTTACCGATGACGAATGAAAGGTCAATTATGCCCTTTCCTATCTCCGAGGCACGGCTCTCGACTATTTTGAACCCGCCCTCATGGATCCGTTCGCTCTCGTGGACTGGTCCGACGATTACCAGAACTTCGTTTCCGAACTCCGCAGCAACTTCGGACCATTTGACATGGAAGCCGATGCGGAAAATGAACTCGATAAGCTTCGTATGAAAGACACTCATAAGATAGCTAAATATATCGTCACATTCCAGCAGCTCACTCCTCGAGTCCAATGGGGAGAAGCCGCACTCCGACGCCAGTTTTACATGGGCTTGCCATCCTGGATCAAGGATGAAATTGCCCGCGTCGGAAAACCCGCCACCCTTACCAACCTTCGCAACCTTGCCCAATCCATCAATTTGCGCTACTGGGAAAGACATTCCAAGATCGCTCGCGAAACTTCCGCCCAGAGCAAGAATGACAAGTCTTCCGGCAAGAAGTCTGACAAAGACAAGAAGAAGACTAATTCCGGAAACACCAACTCTGGAAACAACAACAACAACAACAGTTCCGGATCCAACTCCGGCAACTGGAACAACAACTCCACCCCTCGCAATAACCAGGCCTCTGGTTCCAACACCAACGCCCGGAAGAGTACTCCGGATCTTTCCGACAAACTTGGGAAGGACGGAAAACTTACCCCTGTAGAACGCCAGCGTCGCATGGACAACAACCTTTGCCTTTTCTGCGGCAAAGGCGGTCACGTCGCTTGGGATTGCACCCGAGCTTCCGCTTCCGCTGCTAAGGCCAAGGGCCATGTGGCGAAGACGGAAGAGAAATCCGAAGCGGCCCCCGCTACGGATGCAAAAAAAATAGTCAGCAGTCCTCCGGCCTCCGCACGAGCTGAGGGCTGTGTTGACCCCATTCGTGCGACAAAAAATGTTAAACTCAACGCATCCGCTCTTTCGTCCTCCGACTCCCTCTCTGTTCCGCTCACTTCCGACACAATTTCCGCACCCCCGTTCACAGCATTGATCGACTCCAGTTTGAGTCATTGTTTCCTCGATTCCGACTTTGTTTTGAAACATAAACTTCCGACCCACAACATCCCGACTATTCCGCTCCGCCTTTTCGACAGATCTTCCAACACGGCAATTTCTCAAGTCGTGGATCTGTCTATCCGTTTTGCTACTGGGGACAACCATGAAGTTACGTTTTACGTTACTCCGCTAGATGCTAGCTGTTCCGTTGTACTAGGACACAATTGGCTCACCCGATATAATCTGTCGATTAACTGGGCATTGGGTCAAATACAGTTCCGTACCCCGGATCAACTTCCGTCTATTCCGACGTCGTCCGCAAAGATGGCTCAGGCCTCTTCTGCAACTCTGCTTGTGGATTCAGTTCCGCACTCCGGTCCCGCTTTAGCACCTCCGTCCCTCGAAGCTCCTCGAATTGCGCTCGTTTCCGCCACCGCTTTCCAAGTATTGCAACGGCAAGATGATACGACCGTTTTCCAGCTTCACCTTTCCGACTCGGCTTCAGTCAAGGCTCGTTCCGCCTCGACTACCGCTCCGGTCAACATGAGCTCAGTTCTGGAAGAATATCGTGACTTCCCGGATGTGTTCAATAAGGCCAAAGCCGATAAACCTGCTGAACATTGACCTTACGATTTAAAGATAAATTTGGAAGAAGGAGCATCTCCGCCCCTTGGATCGATCTACTCTCTTTCGCAAAGTGAACTCCAAACTCTCCGCGAATTCGTCGATGAACACCTCAACATGGGCTTCATCCGCCCTTCGCTGTCTCCGCACGGCGCTCTGGTCCTTTTCGTCAAGAAAAAGTATGGATCTCTCCGCCTCTGTGTCGATTTCCGCGGACTCAATGCCCTTACTAAGAAGGACAAATATCCGCTTCCACGCATTTCCGATCTACTCGACACTCCCCGCAGGGCAAAGATCTACACCAAAATTGACCTCCGGCACGCTTATCACCTTGTCCGTATCTGGGAAGGTGACGAGTGGAAGACCACTTTCCACACCCGCTATGGTGCTTTTGAGTGTGTTGTCATGCCTTTCGGTCTAACCAATGCTCCCGCCGCTTTTCAGCGATTCATGAACGACGTATTTTCCGACCTTCTCGATGTATGCGTCCTAGTCTACATTGACGACATCCTCATCTATTCCGACACACCGGAAAAACATCGGGAACATGTCCACAAAGTACTCCGCCGTCTACGCAAACACCATCTCTACGCAAAAGCAGAGAAATGCGAATGGCATCGCGACACGGTCGAATACCTCGGCTACATCCTCTCTCCAACAGGTCTTACCATGGCAGAGGACAAAGTCAAGGCAATTCAAGAATGGCCGGAATGTTGGGTGCATTTATGCTCCTGCACCAAAATCAAGCATAATATATTCAATTTCTTGTATGGTGTTTCAATCTCTTCTCACATTGTTCTTGTACCATGCATCCATTTCTCTGCTTGTTTTCGAAATTTTCCAGTCACTCTCTACCTCTCCATTCCACTTTGTTATTTCTATTTTCACAAGCGGCTGCACCCAGCGGAGTCTGAAATGACTTCGACGCGCGAGCTCTTGGGCGCTAAAGGGCCGGGTAGTAGTACATGCACAGTGAGACAGATTTCCCCCTCTCTCAGTGACAACTAAATTCACTGAGAGAGGCAAGTAAATTAGTCTAGTGTTCCTTCGATTTACTGACCTAGAAATCCTCTGTAGTGAATCAATTTCTAGGTAGTGTATAATATATTTACAGTGACAACTAAATTCACTGAGAGAGTGAATTAATTTCTAGTCTATTCTTTTGAGCAACAAGTCCATACCTACTGCCTATAATTCCTGTCTACTACACGGAACCCCGACGTGTTAAGGATGTGCAGTCTTTCCTTGGCTTCGCCAATTTTTACCGACGTTTCATTTATAATTTTTCCGACATTACTGTTCCGCTCACGCGTCTCACCAGGAAGGGTGCCCCATGGAATTTCACTCCAGAATGCCGTTCCGCATTTGAAGCTCTCAAAGCGGCCTTCACTACGGCTCCTATACTCGGTTTCTGGATTCCTGATGCCCAACTTGTACTCGAAACCGACACTTCCGACTACGCGCTAGCTGCCATTCTTTCCATCATTTCCCCCGACGACGGAGAAATTCATCCGATCGCCTTTCATTCCCGCACCTTTTCCGCCCCGGAACTCAACTACGACGTCCACGATAAGGAACCACTTGCGATTTTCGAAGCCTTCAAAATCTGGAGACACTACCTCAAAGGTCCAACCTATCCGATCGACGTTGTAACGGATCATAAGAACCTTGAGTATTTCGCGACTACTAAGATATTGACTTGCCGTCAAGTCTGCTGGTCTGAATATCTCTCACAGTTCAACATGGTGATCCGCTTCCGCCCCGGAAAGCTCGGAGCAAAACCCAACGCACTCACGAGACGTTGGGACGTCTACCCAAAAGAGGGAAGTAGCGACTATGCCAGCGTTAATCCGCACAACTTCCGCCCAGTATTCTCCACTGAGCAACTGGCATCGTCCCTGCGTGCCACAGCATTGCAGTTTCCACTACTCCGCGCCTCAATTATTATGGACACCGAGTCTCTCCATTCCGACATCCGTTCCGCACTCCGTTCCGACCCCATCTCCGCAGCCCACCTCGATGACCCCACCAGTCCTGGATGGTCCCTCGATTCCTACGGTTTTCTCCGCTACAAGTCCCGGATTTATGTTCCGGATACCAACGATCTATGACTTCGCGTGCTCCAGCAAAGCCATGATCATCCGCTCTCAGGACACCAAGGCCAGAACAAAACCCTCGACATAATCCGATGTTCCTACACTTGGCCTCTCCTCCGCACGATGGTCCAAGACTACTGCAAGTCATGCACCACCTGTATGCGCACCAAGCCCCAACGTCACAAACCATACGGCCTCCTGAAGCAACTTCCGATCCTGGAACAACCGTGGAATTCAATATCCATGGATTTCATTAAGAAACTTCCTAAGTCATCTGGCTATGATACCATTCTAGTTATCGTTGACCGCCTCACAAAGCAGTCCATCTTTATTCCGACCTACGACACCATCACTTCCGCCCAGCTCGCACAGCTCTTCGTGCTTCACGTCTTTTCCAAGCATGGAATCCCTTCCCATGTCACTTCCGACCGTGGATCTGAGTTCGTGTCATCCTTTTTCCGCACACTCGGCAAGGCTCTCGACATGAAGCTCCACTTCACTTCCGGTTATCACCCCGAAGGAGACGGACAGACGGAATGTACTAATCAGACCCTTGAGCAGTATCTCCGTGTCTATTGCAACTACCAACACAGCAATTGGTCCGACCTCCTTCTGCTGGCGGAATTTGCCTACAACAATGCGCCTTCCGCTACCACCGGAATTTCACCCTTTTATGCCAACAAGGGCTACGACCCGAATCTCGCCATCCAC
Source organism: Gautieria morchelliformis (assembly GCA_015179125.1). NCBI lineage: Eukaryota > Fungi > Basidiomycota > Agaricomycetes > Gomphales > Gomphaceae > Gautieria > Gautieria morchelliformis. Next base: position 71,023 of record WHVA01000465.1, read on the forward strand.
CCTGAACGCGACCTCACCTCTGCAAGACCCCGAGATTTCGTTGTAGAACTCGACGACCTTCACCAACACCTCCGAGAGAACATCTCTGCTGCCCAGAAGAGATACCAGACTTCCGCCGATCGGAAACGGCTTCCGCAACCGGCATTCGAGATAGGCGACAAAGCCTTTGTCAAAGCTAAAAACTTCCGCACCACTCGCCCCTCGAAGAAGCTCTCTGAAAAATACCTTGGACCTTACGAGATCATCGCTAAGGCCGGCAGTCGTTCTTTCACCCTCAGACTTCCTGACAATATGTGCGCAGTACACCCGGCATTCCATGTCTCCATGCTTGAGCCCGCAGTTCCGAATACAATTCCGAATCGAGAACAACCTCCGCCAGTCGTCATCGACGGAGAACCGGAATATGAGATCTCGGAAATTCTCAACTCCAAGCTAGACAGACGATACCGCTGCCAACTCCAGTACCTAGTCAAGTGGGCAGGCTATGAAAACACCGACGAAGAGACTTCCTGGATTTCCGCCACGGAACTCGACCACGCCTCCGAACTCGTCTCAGATTTCCACAAGGCATACCCTGCCAAGCCTGGACCCCTTCTCGCGCATTAAGTTGTCCCCAACATTTCCGCCATCTCCGTTTCCGTTTTCACTCTTTTCACTCTTTCAGTCACAAGTCAAATCCGATTAATTTTTCCACTACACTAATTCCGACGTTCCAAGAAATCTATTCTACATGTCATTCCGACCCCTAGTCATCCTCCATCGTGTCCTCACCAAAGCCCGCCCAGTCTTCCGCTTCCGGATCCTCCGCGTTTCCGTTCCGCCCATACTCCTCTGCGAACCTCTGCACATCTTGGACCTCGCCCTCAGATACTTCCACCTCCACTTCCGAGTCCTCCCTCTCCTGAATCCACCTCAGTTCCGTGACGATCCGGTTGAGATAGTCCTCGTATGCACCAAGCCGATCCGCGACTGCCAGGTAGAAGTGGTGTTGCATCTGCAACACCTGCTCCCCCTGTCGAAGCAGCCCCCGGAGCGACCTGGCGATATCCGCAAGCGGATCCGCCACCTGCTCCTCCCGCGTCGTCCCACTTCCGCTCGCCTCCGGCCCGTCTTGGACTCCCCTTGCCTTGGCAGCCCTGGACAAGGGCTTCTGCACGCCCTGAGTAGGCTTTTCCGAGCCTACCTCCGATCCTCCGGTTTTCCTCCGCTTGGCTGTCACCCGGGCCTTAAACCCGTCGACCACACATGCCCGCTTCGCGTCCTTGCAGCGATTACAGTCCGTGGCCTTTCCCGCCAAATCCCTTATGCACGGAAGATTTTTCTCAAGACAGGCATCACAGCTAAGCTGCGATGCGCCGTCTTCTTCCAGAACCGTCCTCTTGGACCTATCCTTCCGGCGCTGTTTCTCCTCCTGCGCCGCCCGCCATTCCGCCGTCGCCTTCCCTTTGCCCTTGTTCATTGGCCTCGGGGTTTCTTCCGGCGACGTTTCTGACGGAGGTCCACTCCGCTCGGACTCCTGGTCTGCATCCGCAGCCTTTTCCTGTTCCGATGGTCAACCCCATACCGTCAAGAACAAGAAATACTTACTTTCTGCGACCCGCGATTTTCCTCCGCCTTCTCCACGGTGGACATTTCCGCAGCCGCTTGCTCCTCCGCAAGCTTCTCCGCAGCTTCTTCAGCCTCCCTCTCCTCGCGTTCGCGCTTGATGCGCTCAAACTCGCGCTCGCGGTCTTCGCGCTCGTGCTCCAGCCGATCGTGTTCCTCCTGGTCCTTGCGCTCTTTTTCCCTGCGCTCTTCCTCCCTGCACACCTCCTCCAGTCGTTCCTTCTCTTTTTTCGCTGCCTCCTCGGCCTCACGCTTTTCCGCGAGCTCCTTCTCGGCGAGAACATTGGCAAAATGCTCTTTCATCTGAGCACTGGTCATTTTCGAGAAATCAGGAAGAGAGCTCATGATGGATCAGAAATCGCGATGATTTTCTCCCGCCTTTCTTTCGAACTCCGACGCGTTTTGTTCACAGGTCACGTGACCCGATCTGTGGTCTCGCAGGGCTCAACCTTGAAAGGGAGATACTGTTACGACTGTTCCGATCAACCATCTCCGCCACCTCCACACATCCTCCGCACCACCTCCGCGCCACCTCTGACTCTATTCCAACATCCACAATATCCGCAACCCTCCTCCCTTGTTCTTTCAGTACCCCTGGCCACCTCCAGATACCGACCCCCGTACTCGACCCTGAGCACAGCAAGATACCATTTCCGTAGTTCCGTTTCTTCCGATGCCTATTGTACTTACCCGCCTTGTTGTTTGCCATTGTACTTACCCTACCCTGCACCCCCCTTGTCACCCATTGTTCCGTATTAGTTACTTACCCCGTATGTCTATCCGATTCCCGCACTCTCCGGAACTTGCTTAGTATCATACCATTACTTGTTGTTCCTGCGCTTTGTATAAAACCCCTCATGTATGTCTGTTATTCTGCAATCAGATAATCGCCTTCAATACTTGATTTCCTTCGCTCCATCTCCTGTTCTTAGTACAGCAAGTCTAGCAAGATCTCAGTCTCTCTCTCTGCCTTCCGTCTTCCACCTTCCGCCTCAGTTCCGACTCAAGTTCCGACCAACCTTTGGTTCAGTACCTTCCGACTTCCGACTCAGTTCCAAAATACTTAGAACGATAGTTCATTGTGGGCGCAACCTATAAGTTGAAGCCGCTGTCCTTTCCAGTTCCGACTTAGCGGAAATCTCGATACGTAACAGTAAGCCCATCCCATTAGTCTATACGTTGTGCGAAGGTCAATTGCACTTTCATCTGTGAAAACCAAATGGTCCGGTGGTTCACTACCAATACGAAACTGGAAACCAGTCCGCGAGGCTTCACAGCGCTCTGCGGCTGCCCGTGAAAGCTGGATTGGAGACAAATATAAAGGTTGTCATTCTTCGAGGATTTAATGACTCACTTTCTTTCTTTGCAAGCCAAGATGTCGAAGCGTCCTCCAGACAGTTGATATACTTACTAAAATACCATGCCGCACCTCTAGCTCTTCAACAAGCTCATCGAGGTAAAGATCGGGTGAGCGTTCAAGAAGCGCAAGAAGAAACTGTTATAAAGTAAAATAAGCTACAGCTAAACACAGACATGAATTACTTACTTCACTCTGAGCTGAGGTCATTTTTGACCCATGAGATAGCCACTTTGGCTCTGCCACGACGTCTCCAACATCCCACCAGAGTTTGATTGTGCGTTGAACTACACGTAGTGACATATCAAGGTCAATTGCAATATCGGTTGATTTCTTGTTGAGCTTGAATTTTTGGTGTATAACGCGATCCTGCAGATCCTTGCTGTACATGTTGTTGGGTGCATTTATGCTCCTGCACCAAAATCAAGCATAATATATCCAATTTGTTGTGTGGCCTTCCAATTTCTTCTCACATTGTTCTTGTATTATGCATCCATTTCTCTGGTTATTTTCGAAATTTTCCACTCATTCCTTATCTCTCTATTTCATCTTGTTATTCCTACTTTCACAAGCGGCTGCACCCAGCGGAGTCTGAAATGACTTCGACGCGCGAGCTCTTGGGCGCTAAAGGGCCGGGTAGTAGTACATGCGCAGTGGAACACATTTCCCCCTCTCTCAGTGACCACTAAATTCACTGAGAGAGGCAAGTAAATTAGTCTAGTAGTCTTTGCATTTATTGACCTAGAAATCCTCTGTAGTGAATTGATTTCTAGGTAGTGTATAATATATTTATAGTGACCACTAAATTCACTGAGAGAGTGAATTGATTTCTAGTCTATTCCTTTGAATAACAAGTCCATACCTACTGCCTATAATTCCTGTCCTCTACAGGGTTATGGGCCCCGGAGACACTTCTGAGAAGCTGTTGGGTGTTGAGAAGCTTGCTACTGATGGAAGTAATTGGCCATTGTGGCGAGCCACTCTCATCAGCTATTTTGAGTCCAAAAATCTACTCAAGCATGTAGAAGGGAGAGTCACTCGACCTCCTGATCCTCCAGTCATGCCCCCAGGCCATATTCTAACAGAAGCTGAGGAAACTCAGATGGATAAGGCCGAGGAGAAGCTGGAGAGATACCTTGCTAGAGAAGGACAAGCCAAGACCCAAATCATCGTCTCAGTGTCAGAGTCATTAGCCCTGATGCTACAGAAGCAGAAGACAGCAAAAGAGACTTGGGATGCACTGGTCAATGAAATGACCAAAAAGCCCAAGATGGTCCTCACCAGCCTGCAGAGACAACTCCGCAGTATGAGATGTCCTGAGGATGGAGACTTGAGAGATCACTTGGACAAGGCCCAAGACCTATATGCTCGTCTTAATGAGATGGGAGCTAGAGTTTCTGAAGAAGAATTCATGGACATAATCCTTGCGTCACTTCCACCATCCTATGAGGCAGTCATGAATGCCCTTACAACTTCGCTTGAAGAATGCGGGATGCCATTGGTCCCTGATAATATTATTAGGGTACTAAAGGCTCAGTATGACAGGAAGAAAACACTCCCGCAAGAAGAGCAGGTGTTTATTGGTTCATCTACTAAGAAGGACCAGAAGGGGCAGAAGGCGCATGTATGCACCAACTGCAAAAAGCCTGGACATTCCATCGAAAATTGCTGGGCTAAAGGAGGTGGTAAAGAAGGTCAAGGACCACGTCAGAAGAAGAAAGCCAAAGGCAAGAAGAAGAAGAAGGGTAAAGCAAAAGCGAATGTTGCCGAAGAAGAGTCTACTTCTGAGGAAAGTGGTGATGGGCATCTTGCCTTCACCAATTTTGACGAGTGCTCTAATTTCAATTTGAGCACATCCTCAGGAGTTATAGTCATACTCGACACCGGAACGACATCGCATATGACTCCTCACAAAAATTTATTGAGGAACTACTGTCAATTCTCACAGCCGAGGACTATCCGAGCAGCCAACAAAGGTACCTTTGATGCCTTCGGCTCAGGACTGCTCGTATTATCCAATAAGGTTGGAGATAGAACAGTAGAAGTCACGTTGCAGGATACATACTATGCACCCAAAATTGCTGCTACCCTCGTCTCGATCGGTCGGTGCGATGATGCTGGCTACGACATTCGACTCGGTGGCCAGAAATGCACAATATCTAATGCTGCTGGAAAAGTATTGATGCAAGCACCGAAAGTCAATGGCTTATATCGACTAGACCTCCAGTCACCAAGTGCTCAAGCCCATATGTGTTTATCTGCCATGGAAATTCATCAAAAGATGGGGCACATCTCGCAGAAGTCCCTACAACATCTATTAAATCATGGCATGATATTGGGCATTGAACTGAGCTCCACAGGCGATAGAATTGTCTGTGATGCGTGTATTCAGGCCAAGATTGCGCGCAAACCTCTTCCTCGAGAACCCAGAGACCGAACATCAAAATTCGGTGACAGAATTTATTCTGATGTCTGGGGACCTGCAAGACACCTCACGATCGATAAGAAGTCATATTATGTCTCCTTTATCGATGACTACTCAAGAGAATCGGTGATCTATCTCATGGCGAACAAATCAGAAGCATTCTCAAAGTACAAGCTCTACGAGGCTTTAATGCTTCGACAGAGAAATGTGCACATCAAGGCACTTGTTTCTGATCGAGGGGGCGAGTATACGAGCTCTGAATTCGAACAGCATTTAGCCAAACAAGGCACGAAGCATCAGCTGACGGTACACGACACACCAGAGTCCAATGGTGTTGCGGAGCGCCTGAACCGAACCCTCACTGAGAGAACTCGTGCCATGCTGCTAGAATCAGGCCTTCCTAAGATATTATGGGGCTATGCAATACAGCATGCCAATTATCTTAGGAACAGGACGCATACAAGAGCTCTACCAGATAAAACGCCCTACGAGATGATTCACCATGAAAAACCGAATCTCAAAGACATTCACGCGTGGGGAACTGAAATTTACGTTAAAATCACTCAGGGAGATAAATTGGCAGCTCGTGCCAAGAGAGCTCGGTGGATAGGAATTTCTGCGCAGAGCCATGGTCATTATGTTTATTGGCCTGACTCGCACAAAGTTTCTGTCGAGCGGAACATTGTCTTTGATTCAGAAATGAAGAAGGGAAAGGTCCCAATCATTTCTATTGAGGAATCCAAGCTACCTACGTCTAAAGAAGAGAAGAAGCCATTCCGGCATCAGTGCCTGTGCCCGGTCGCTTAGTCAGCGAAGAGGCAAAGATCGAAGAAATTGATGAAAGTGCACCGGAAGAATATCTTGAAAAGCTGCAACCTATTCAGGGAGTTGATGACAGACCTAGAGAAGCTGAACCGATAAGGAGAAGCGAAAGGATCCGTCAACAACAAGTGCAGTCGGCCCCATCAGGTCCCGTGACAAGATCTCAAACTCAGAGACAAACTGGCGCACATATGACTACGCTAGCTTACGAGGACGTTGAGGACCATGAAGAAGTTTTATTCGACCAAGAATTATCCTCCGAGATTGATGGCATCAGTAGCTATGAGTGTGCCATCAGTGCGTTTCTAACCGACGGTCAAAACAATACAAGGCGCCGGATTTGAGTCAAATTGAACCTAGCAATGCAGACGAAGCTCTGAATATATGTGGAAGAAATCAATGGACAAAGAGTATGAGGCCCTAATCGACAAGGGAGTGTGGGAAAGAACCAAACCACCTCCTGGAGCCAACATTGTCGGCAACAAATGGGTCTACCTTTGGAAGCGTAATCCAGAAGGGAAACCAATAGTACCTAAATCGAGAATGGTCGCCCAAGGCTTCACGCAGAAGTTTGGAATCGACTATGATGAGACATACTCACCTGTTGCTCGGTTATCCTCCCTACGGATCATATGCGCCATTGCTGCTAGGAATGACTGGCCTATTCATCAAATGGACGTGGACTATGCATACCTCAATGCTAAGTTGCCCGAACCTATTTACATGAAGCAGCCGTATGGATATGAGTCAGGAGACAAAGGCGAAGTGCTACTTTTGAAGAAAGCACTCTACGGCCTCAAGCAATCTGGAAGAGAATGGTACAAACGTCTAAGTGGTGAATTCCACAAGTTAGGATTCACTACGTCAGCCACAGACGGGGCTGTTTTTATAGACGTGGCGGAAAGGGGCATGTGATCATTGCAACAGCTGTGGACGACCTTACCATCACAGCTGAGAATCAATCAGTCCTGGACGAAGTCAAACGAGATCTTGCTCAGGTCTTCAGTATGAAAGATCTAGGCGAGATTCATTGGCTATTGAATCTCAAAATCGAAAGAGACTGGCAGAAGAAGACCATTGCAATTTCACAACCTGCATACATCGAGAAGATCATCAAAAAATTTAATCTCGAAGATGCAAAGACTTATGCTACGCCTCTTGATCCAGCCGTAAAATTATCTAAAGACCAATGTCCTTCTACAGAGAGAGGCAAGAAAGCCATGTCGAATTTCCATACAGCAAGCTATAGGATCACTGATGTGGGCGGCTGTAGCCACTCGACCTGACATTGCATTTGCGGTGTCATTACTCTCGCAATTCCTTGAAAATCCAGGTGGCACACACTGGAATGCAGTCAAACGTGTCTTCAAATATTTGAAAGGCACGAAGCATTACAAGCTCACACTTGGAAGAAATCAAGACGGCTTGATGGGGTATTCAGATGCGGATTGGGGTTCACAGAGTCATAGGCGTTCGTATTCGGCATACTTATTTCAGATTGATGGAGGCACTGTTTCATGGAGTTGCCAGAAACAGTCGATAGTAGCCCTCTCATCAACTGAAGCCGAATTCGTCGCCCTGACCCATGCGGGCAAAGAGGCTCTTTGGATGCGCCATTTTATTTCTGAAATATTCCAACCACTGAACAGACCCATCCAAGTTTATTCAGACAATCAATCAGCCATTGCCATCACGTATGGCACCCAACAACACACGAGAACCAAGCATTTCGACATCAGGTTATATTTCCTTCGAGATATAATCAAAAATCAACAAGCCAAGCTCGTTTATTTGCCAACCGAACAAATGTTGGCAGATATCCTCACTAAAGGACTTCCTAGTCCTAGAGTGAAGATTCTCAACGAGCAAATCGGAATATATTAAGCTTGAGGGGGCGTGTTGGGTGCATTTATGCTCCTGCACCAATATCAAGCATAATATATCCAATTTGTTGTGTGGCCTTCCAAGTTCTTCTCACATTGTTCTTGTATTATGCATCCATTTCTCTGGTTATTTTCGAAATTTTCCACTCATTCCTTATCTCTCTATTTCATCTTGTTATTCCTACTTTCACAAGCGGCTGCACCCAGCGGAGTCTGAAATGACTTCGACGCGCGAGCTCTTGGGCGCTAAAGGGCCGGGTAGTAGTACATGCGCAGTGGAACACATTTCCCCCTCTCTCAGTGACCACTAAATTCACTGAGAGAGGCAAGTAAATTAGTCTAGTAGTCTTTGCATTTATTGACCTAGAAATGCTCTGTAGTGAATTGATTTCTAGGTAGTGTATAATATATTTATAGTGACCACTAAATTCACTGAGAGAGTGAATTGATTTCTAGTCTATTCTTTTGAATAACAAGTCCATACCTACTGCCTATAATTCCTGTCCTCTACAGGAGGGTCCCCCTGCACTCGATGGGGATGAATCTCTCTTCGCTCGAGTGTCCTCTGGCCGCTTTTTTGGCTTCTGCGTCAGCTCTCTCGTTTCCCGCTATTCCAGCATGTCCCGGGACCCATCTCATGAGCACCGCCGCCCCTGGCTGCTGTGCTACCATGCCCTCGATCTGTCTGTGGAGCGCTTCTACCAGATACTGGCCTGAGGTGGCCTTCTCCCGCCTCGTGGTTTGTATCGTGGCCTGGCTGTCTGTGGCTATGACGTACTTCTTTCCCCTCTGTGTGTTCAGGAGCTTAGCTCCCATTGCCGCACCTGCCAGCTCGGCCTCGAAAACGGTGTGATCACGATCTGTTCCCATGTATAGTCTCACCACCTGCACCATCCTGCTCCCTCTGTATAGGACTGCTGCCGCTCCTACTCCCCCGTTGATGCACGAGCCGTCTGTGTATATCTTGACATCTGCTGCTTCCTTATCATTCTCTTCCACTGCTTGGTCTTTGCCTGTTGGGATGTGGGTTTTGAAGGCTGGCGACCACTTTGGCCCTTGCATGACTGTCCGAATCTTCTCCATCTTATCCGGCTCAAGATTGAATGCGTGCAGTATTTCATGCAGGGGCGCCCTGTGTCTCTTTACATATCTTTTGGCTGCTGTGCTTACGGCTGACGCTAGGGGGTGAGTATTGGGTAAACAGGTGAGTCTCAATGCAGCTCTGTGTACGAGTTTGGAGACTAGGAGTGGGAATGGGAGGAGGTTCGCATGCGCGTCCAGTACGTCGTTTGCTGTTGTACTCATAGCCCCTGTTATTGACAGCGCTGCTTGCCTTTGGATCCGCCCCAGTTTGTTTATGTGGCCCTTGGTTCCCTTCGAGCGTTCTGATCCTGGCACGAGGAATACGTCAGCTGCGTACAACATCTTTGGTATTGCAACCGTGAGGTAGTATCTCTGCATGTACTTAGCTGACACTCCTTTGGTCGGCCTTGTCAGACGTCTATACTGCGCAATATAGTGTTCACCCTTCTTGAGCGCATGGTTCACCTGCTCTTTGTAGCGTAGTTCCTGGTCTATTATCATTCCCAGAAACTTGTGAGTGGTGGCTGGCTTTATTAGGTGTGCCCCGATCTTTATGGTTGGCCGCGTGAGTGGTCTGGACCTCTTGGTTTTCGTGGTGTCCTTCTCCCGACGCCTCGTCAATCCCATGAGGCCGAATTTTTCGACCGCGAAGCTGCAGTGATGCTTCTCCACCCACTCGTTGGCCCCCCCGGGCCTCGTCATAATATTGGCTAGCTTCCCGAATGCCTCGTTGAAATCCGCTCCCTCGGCTATTAGAGTGGTGTCATCGACGAAACCGACACAGTCCTCGCCTCTTTCTCGCTGCACTACCTCGATCAAGTCAGCGTTATAGAACTGATATGCTATAGCAGATACCGGGCAACCCTTGTCCATCCCTCGATCTACTGGCATGGCCTGCATGCTGTAGTCGTCGAAACCAATAGTTGTGCGTCTCCCCTCTACCCTTCTTTTGATCCACTTCGTGTACTCCTCAGGTACTCCCCTCTTGCGCATGTTATGTACTAGCTGGTCGAGGATGACACTCGGGAAGGCACCCTTTATATCTAGGTATAGCACTCCTAGAACCCTGCCCCGCCTCCATGCGTTTTTTGCCGCGGTTATGGTGTAGTGCAGGGCGTCGGTTGTCGTCCTTCCAGGCCGGCAGCCAAAATGATTGTCCGGCAGCAGGAAGTGCCTCTCCATCATCTTGACCAAGTCCTCTGCTACACAGGCCGATAATACCTTGCCTATTGTGTCTAAGAGCGCTATGGGTCTATACGCACCGGGGACTGTGTAGTCCGGTTTCCCCGGTTTCCTGAGGACTCTCGTAACCGAGTATTTCCACTCTGCTGGATAGGTGTTCAGGCTAAAGGTAGCTCTGTATAGCGGGCCTAGATAAGGCAATAGTGTATCAATGCACTGCTTTATAACTATATTGGGGATGCCGTTGGCCCCAGGTGCCTTGAAGGGATTCAGCCTGTCTACCGCTCGGTGTATCTGGTTGTCGGTGATGGGCTCGAACTCAAAGGCTGGTGGTGGGTACTCGAAGTCCTCTTGAACCTCGGCTGTGCTTGCCCTAGCTCTTGGGAAAAATGTGCTGAACAGCCTTTTTGCCTTTTGCTCATTCGTGGTGGCTACCCACTTTGTGCCGTCATCCCGCTTTGCTGTTAAGTTCGGCACCCTCGTGCGCCCCCATCTGTCGCATCTGCTGTAGCATACCTGTGTGCCGTCCATACTGTCTTCTCGTCTATCTCCTCTAGGAAGGCGTCCCAATGCTGCTTCTTGTTTTTCTTGATGGCGTCGGCATATTGATTCCTTGCGTTCTTGTAGTCCTCATGCGCCCGGTCTGCTGGCTCTCCCCTTCTTACATATGCTCTCCTGCCTAGCCACCTGGTGTTGGTCCTAAGCTCGGTCAGCTCTCGCGACCACCACCTTTTCATGTATGGCGAGGGCTTGGTCTTGGGTGCTAGATCCTCTGCTGTCTCGATTATTGCCTTTGTGATCTCATGGAGGTGATGCTGGAAGGTGCGCTCGTCTGCCGGCTCTGGTTCAGCAATGTTGTCTAGCAGGCGCTCCTTCAGGCTTTCGTTGAAGGCCTTCCAGTCGACCTCCCTGTAGTTCGCTTTTGGAAGGCAAGTCACCGTGGCGATGGTCATGTCTATTGTTGTATCAACTGGGAAATGGTCACTCCGCACCGGCAGGTCCTCTGGGACTGTTGTGCATGTGATCAGCCTTTCAAGCAGGGTAGTAGAAATGAAGACGTTATCAGTTTGTGTGTGATTTCCCGTCGACATAGCACGTAGCGTAGGTATGGCCCCGGGGAGTGCCATTTGTAGGTCGTGTTCGGCAGTAGCATTTAGGAGTATCTGTGCTGCGTCCAGGTTGCTGCTGGTGAACAGGTGTGCATTTCGTTCTTCATCCCATATTGGATGATGGCGGTTGAAATCCCCCAGCCATATGACTCCTTCGACGTTTTCTTGTAGCGCTTGGCCCTCCCTCGCTCAGAGCTGCATGTGCTTTTGCATATCGCGTATGCTGTCAGAATTGTTACAGTCACAATATATGTTGAATATTAAGACTACACCGGTTTCCATTTTCACTTTTATCGCCGTGATGTCTGGCGATCCCACCTCTACCTCTGTCCATGCACTGGTGGCTATTTTCTTGTTGACTAGGATGGTGGATCTTGTGCGTTTACCTCTGTCTTGATAGTGGGACTTCGGATATACTGAGTACCAGTGTGATGACGCCCTCGCGTTCCCCAGGAAGTCTATGTATGGCTCTTGTATTGCGACTATGTCATACCTGTCGGGTGGGCATTTCGTTAGTAGGTCTGTGACAGCGGTGAGAGATTTGTTCGTATTCTGTTGTCTTATCCTTAGTTTTTGATTTGTATGCGTGTGCCTATTCATCCGCGGTACGAGCTAAGGATGTCGTCGTCGGGTTGTTGATCCTCTGCCTGGCTGCCCCTATGCCGAACTCGTCCAGCCTTTGTTGCCTCGCGTTCTGGTTGGCCCACCCTTCGTCTCTGTGCCCTCTCTGTGGATTTCCTCCCCTGCCTTCGTTTCGGCTTGGCCTTCTTGCTGTGCCGTTTATCCCCTGTCTACTAATGATCTCTGGTGCGGTCTGTCTCTGTGGCGCATCCTGCATTGGGTTTAGCCCGTATAGGCCCCATGCCGCTGTGTCTCCGCTGACGGCTTCCTGCTGTTCCCATGTCCACAGGTCTTCGCTGGGGAAGAACTTGTAGGTATGTTCGGGGTCGTTTTTCTCCACCGCCTGGCATGCCGCTTTGAAGCTCGGGCATGTGCGGTCCCATGACGCGTGTCCTTGCGTGTCGCAGTTGGCGCATCTAAAATTGTCTGGGTCGGTCTCTTGACATTCTGCGGTTTTGTGTTCCTTGCTGCATGTTCCGCATTTGTTTGGGCTGGTGCACTCTGCCGCCATGTGTCTGGTGTTGAGTCTCTGGCATTTTAGGCATCGCCTCGGATCCCTTCTCATTCTCCTTGCCCAGGTCCTTTTCCCCGCTATTACCAACCCCTCCCTTATGCTCTGGTTCGCCGCTTCTATTGTGGCGAACTTTGCTATTATGTGCGCGGTCCTCTGTCCTGCCGTCCTCCTGTGCAGGGGCTTTATCCATCATGTTGATATGAGGGTGTCACTTGGCAGCTTCGACTCTCTCTCTATCTTTCTCATTTCTGCGAAAGCCTCCGGCGAGTGGCTGACTGGTACGTACTCGACGATGATGGACAGGGCTCGGTCCTTGATCACCGCCGTTCCGCTGAATTTGTCCAAGAATGTCTGCTTGTGCATCTGCATCCACCTCGCCGCGCCGGCCGTGGTCAGGTCAAACACGATGCCCCCGTTTGCCAGCCTCTTCACCCTTATGAAGTTCATGTCAACCTCTTCCGGTAGCTCTAGCTGGGTCATGGCTTCGTTTGCTTTGGCTACCAGCTCCTGTTCGGTAAGTCCTTCGAGCGCGCTCTTTTCAACCCTAGGGTCACTGTCGACTAGGATCTGGCACTGTCTGGCCTTTGCCTTGACTAGGTTAGTGTGGTGCGAGAGTGGTACATTACCTCTCAGTGCTGCCGCGTATGTCGCTTTGCCCGCCCCGTGTTCCTTCCCCCAGCTCGCTCCTCCCCAGCCTTCTTGTGCCTCATCTGCTCTCCTCGCCGCTGCCTGGACTGACATTTGGGCCGCCTCCATCAGGTTCATCGCCGCCTCCGATGCTTCCTCGATCCTCTCCACGGCCGTCTTCAGCTTCTCCCCCACGTAGCTCACAACCGTTTCTCCCAGCCCTTTCACCGCCTCCTCCATCATAAGGATAGCCACCGCTCTGGCTCCCTCCTGCAGCATTTTCCCCGTGGAGCTGTGTGCCAGGGACAACAGTGCGTGACTGAGCAGTTCCGTAGTCAGCGGCTCTTCTTTTGCGAAGTATCCGTTCTTGTCTAGAAAGGTGCGTGCTCCTTCCTTGTTGCGGACGGCTGCATATGGGTCTGACAAGAGTTCCGCTCTCGTTTTGTTTGCGCTCTGCTGGATGCTGGCTCGAGTGCGGGGTTGTGAGGCTGTAGCTGTTGGATGGTCTGTGTGGGGTGGCATGTCCCCTCCTTTTCTAGTTATGGTGTGCGTGCTACCTCTATCTTCTACTATCAGGTCTCTACATGTGTTTTGGATGGTGTGGGGATGAGAAAATGTGTTTTGGAAATTTTGGTGTGGTGGTAAGCGTGAGAACTTTTTTTTTTGGTGAAACCGGTATGCCATGGTCCTGTTCTGACAGCGAACAGCTTCTGAGGCACCGACTTGCATGCTACAGCGAAGAGTACGTGGGAGTCCCTTGGACACACTTACACTCGAAGGTCCACATGGTAACAATGTACCTGACTTAGCTGTGCAACCTAATGTTTTCCGGGCCAGGGCTGGGCTCAAAAGCCTGGGCTTGGGCTTGGCCTGAAGGGGCCCAGGCCTGCGGGTGTGGGAAGTCGTCGAAGGGGACGCCGCACAGGCATACAATTTGGTACTTGTAATTAGTACTACAATAAATTAGATGGCAGAATGGCCTCACAGGATGATAGTCTCTGTTGCACCGGGGTCAGTGCTCAGGGTCGGGAAGGGAATTGCATAGCCGCCACTTCGACGTCAGTCTGTGTCTGGGTGGCGGGGAAGCTACATAAATGATTAGATGAGACAATGGTGTGACAGGGAGAAATACATACATCGCTGGGTTCCCGGAGGCAGGCATGGGGTCAATAATGACTTCAGAGCAGTCAACCCACTTGTACGGGTTCTGACCAATCACGGCGAGCTTAGCTATAACATCCTTGAAGGCATTGGACATTTTTTCTTGCTCATTGATGAAGCCTTGCCATGTGCAAGCTGTGTGGGGGTCACGAGCAATGAGGAAGTTGGATTGGAGATGCATCTCTCCCACATTCACCCCAGAACCCCAAGGAAGGGGGGTCAAGGCCTCACCTAAAAATTCAAATTAGATACAGCGAAGCGTCAAGGAAAGCTAAACTGACTGGTGTTTTTTGGAGTTCCGGGGAATCCAGTACCCTTGATCAAAACCTCGAGGAAAACTTGAGTGTCGAAGGTGAAAGGCATCGAGTTGAAGGGAACAGCCTTGATTGAGGGGTCAATGTGATCTGATCTCGCAATGAAGTGGGAGCAGCGGCGAATTGAATGAGGTCACCTGCAGAGACCTGGGTGTGGTTGTGGAGGAAGGGGGTAAGTAGTTCAACGCTGTCAGAAATCCCGAGGTCTGCGTGGAAATTCGGCTCGACGTTGGGTAAAATAAGCATAGAACCGTCGCACCTCCACCAGCTGGGAGCTCCTGATACCTTAGGGCTGGCGAGAATCTGATGGCATTGTCTGAAAGACAAGAATACCAGAGTAAGTAAATGTACACCACCATCGTGTGGGAATGGACTGATGGAAACTGAGACAAACTGCCTCATGAGTGTTCTCACCGCACTGGTTTGAAAAGCTAAACAATTGATCAGCTAACTAACTGAGCTGCACAACTGTAAAGATGTCTATCTTAAGCCTTAAGTCACAAGAGCACGACAGAACTTGACCAATGTGTGGTATTCTGATGCTACGTAGTGACAGTGTAAGGGTAAGATGCGATGGGGACCGCTATCCGGTTCCCACGCATAAACTATACAGTGGGTCCCTAAGGGGCCCACTGGGATTATGTAATAACTAATGTACATGTAGATACACGGGTTATTTACACCCTCCCCCTCTATAGACAACTATAGGGGTTAACTACTACTCATAGAGGTCATCCATGAGGGAGTCCTCTAGAGTGGCCGATACGATGATGTCGTCATCGTACGGGGCTGGTGGAGTACGTGACTCCTCCGGGGGTACCTCCGCGTCATCGGTGGTGATTGGGTGAGGCTGGTCGGCCTCACCACCAGCAGAGGGATCCGCTTGGGTGCTGGGGCCCGTGTCCTCGCGGAGCATGGCCTCAACGGCCGGGTCCTCAGTTTGAGGAGGGGTGTTACGACCGTTCATTTCCGACTTCCGACCCTCAGTTCCGCCACTCCTTCCGCCCCTCCAATAGTTCCGCACAATGTTCCGCCCCTCCGACATTTCCGACATTCCGCCCCTTGTACATTTCCCTTGTTCTTTCGACGCTATTACTCGGACCCACCGGACCCACCTCGCCATCCATCAAAACCATATATCCGGTCACCCTTGTAGTTCGTTGTCAGATATGTTTTCCCGACCCCTTGTTCTTTGCCATTGTTCTACCTTACCCTGAACCCCCCTTGTAGTCCCATTGTTCCCAATTAGTTAGTTTCCCACACATTGTACTCGACTTCCGCTTCCTCCGGAATTTGCTTAGTACAACACCATTACTTGTTGCTCTGCGCTTTGTATAAAAACCCCCTCATGTATGTCTGTTATTCTGCAATCAGATAATCACCTTCGATACTTGATTTCCTTCGCTCCATCTCCTGTTCTTAGCACAGCGAGTCTAGCAAGATCTCAGTCTCTCCGTCTTCCGCTTTCCGCCTCAGTTCCGCCTCAAGTTCCGACCAAACCTTTGGCTCAGTACTTTCCAACTTCCGACTCATTCCCGAAATACCTAGGACGATAGTTCATTGGGGGCGCAACCTATAAGTTGAAGCCGCTGTCCTTTCCAGTTCCGACTTAGTGGAAATCTCGATACGTAACAGTATTATCTGATTCCCACCCGATAACTATCACTATGCCTCCTCGTACCACAGCTACTTCAGCTCGAGCAGGAGCTGTCGAAGCTCTCTCTTATTTTGGCAGTCTTAGATCCGCAGCACCAAGGCACGCGGAACCCTCCAGCAGCTCTCGTGCCGACGATGAGCTTTCCGATGCTTTTCCGCAACGATTCGAAGAAGTTCCCGACGCTAATCCCGACGAAAATCCCGACTACGACGGGAATTCAACGAGTAGCAGCGGCGAACAAACAGCAGCGTCATTCCGACGCCCAGCTCCACCACCACCACCTCCAGGCGGCCCTCATGGCGGCCCACCTGGCGGTCCCCCAGGCGGTCCTCCCGGCGGTCCTCCACCTCCAATTCCACCTCAGATTCCCGCCAACCCAGTTCCGCCCGCGCCAGTTCCGGACCTTGCACAAGCCATCGCCATGCTAGCCGGACAACTCCAGCGCCCGGCCCAAGCACCACCATGCCCCAAGACAAAGGTCCGCGAACCAGATCAGTTCGACGGTTCCGACCCCAAGAAGCTCCAGCCATTTCTGGTTCAGCTTCAACTCAATTTCCGTGATCGTCCCGACGCCTTTCCCGACGACGAACGAAAGGTCAATTATGCCCTTTCCTATCTCCGAGGCACGGCGCTCGACTATTTCGAACCCGCCCTCATGGATCCGTTCGCTCTCGTCGACTGGGCCGACGATTACCCCAATTTCATTTCCGAACTCCGCAGCAACTTCGGACCATTTGATATGGAAGCCGATGCGGAAAACGAACTCGATAAGCTTCGCATGAAAGACACTCATAAGATAGCTAAATATATCGTCACGTTTCAGCAGCTCGCTCCTCGAGTCCAATGGGGAGAAGCCGCACTCCGACGCCAGTTTTACATGGGCTTGCCATCCCGCATCAAGGATGAAATTGCCCGCGTCGGAAAACCCGCCACCCTTACCGACCTCCGCAACCTCGCCCAATCCATCGATTCGCGCTACTGGGAAAGACACTCCGAGATTGCTCGTGAAACTTCCGCCCAGAGCAAGAACGACAAGTCTTCCGACAAGAAGTCTGATAAAGACAAGAAGAAGACCAATTCCGGAAACACCAACTCCGGAAACAACAACAACAACAGTTCCGGATCCAACTCCGGCAACCGGAACAACAACAACACCCCTCGGAACAACCAGGCCTCTGGTTCTAACACCAACACCCGGAAGAGCACCCCGGATCTTTCCGACAAACTTGGGAAAGACGGAAAACTAACCCCTGTAGAACGCCAGCGTCGCATGGACAACAACCTTTGCCTCTTCTGCGGCAAAGGAGGTCACGTCGCTCGCGACTGCACTCGCGCTTCCGCCTCCGCTGCTAAGGCCAAGGGCCGCGCAGCAAAGACGGAAGAGAAATCCGAAGCGGTTCCCGCTGCGGATTCAAAAAAATAGTCAGCAGTCCTCCGGCCTCCGCACGAGCTGAGGGCTGTGTTGACCCCATTCGTGCGACAAACGAGGTTAAACTCAACGCATCCGCTCTTTCGTCCTCCGACTCTCTCTCTGTTCCGCTCACTTCCGACACCATTTCCGCACCCCCGTTTACAGCATTGGTCGACTCCGGTTCGACTCATTGTTTCCTCGATTCCGACTTTGTCTTGAAACATAAACTTCCGACCCGCAACATTCCGACTATTCCGCTCCGCCTTTTCGACGGGTCTTCCAACACGGGAATTTCCCAAGTTGTGGATCTGTCTATCCGTTTCGCTACTGGGGACAACCATGAAGTTACGTTTTACGTTACTCCGCTAGATGCTAGCTGTTCCGTTGTACTAGGACACAATTGGCTCACCCGATATAATCCGTCGATTAACTGGGCATTGGGTCAAATACAGTTCCGTACCCCGGATCAACTTCCATCTATTCCGACGTCTTCTGCAAAGATGGCTCAGGCCTCTTCTGCAACTCCGCTTGTGGATTCAGTTCCGCACTCCGGTCCGCTTTAGCACCTCCGCCCCTCGAAGCCCCTCGAATTGCGCTCGTTTCCGCCACCGCTTTCCGCGTATTGCAACGGCAAAATGATACGACCGTCTTCCAGCTTCACCTCTCCGATTCGGCTTCAGTCAAGGCTCGTTCCGCCTCGACTTCCGCTCCGGTCGACATGAGCTCAGTTCCGGAAGAATATCGTGACTTCCCGGACCTGTTCAATAAGGCCAAAGCCGACAAACCTGCTGAACATCGACCTTACGACTTGAAGATAGATTTGGAAGAAGGAGCATCTCCGCCCCTTGGACCGATCTACTCTCTTTCGCAGAGTGAACTCCTAACTCTCCGAGAGTTCGTCGATGAACATCTCAACATGGGCTTTATCCGCCCTTCGCTGTCTCCGCACGGCGCTCCGGTCCTCTTCGTCAAGAAGAAGGATGGATCTCTCCGCCTCTGCGTCGATTTCCGCGGACTCAATGCCCTCACTAAAAAGGACAAATATCCGCTTCCGCGCATTTCCGACTTACTCGACACTCCCCGCAGGGCGAAGATCTACACCAAAATTGACCTCCGGCACGCTTATCACCTTGTCCGCATCCGGGAAGGTGACGAGTGGAAAACCACCTTCCGCACCCGCTACGGTGCCTTTGAGTGGACTGTCATGCCTTTTGGTCTAACCAACGCTCCCGCCGCTTTTCAGCGATTCATGAACGACGTATTTTCCGACCTCCTCGACGTATGCGTTCTAGTCTACATTGACGACATCCTCATCTATTCTGACACACCGGAAAAACATCGGGAACATGTCTGCGAAGTACTCCGCCGCCTACGCAAACACCATCTCTACGCAAAAGCAGAGAAATGCGAATGGCATCGCGACACGGTCGAATACCTCGGCTACATCCTCTCTCCAACAGGTCTTACCATGGCAGAGGACAAGGTCAAGGCAATTCAAGAATGGCCGGAACCCCGACGTGTTAAGGATGTGCAGTCTTTCCTTGGCTTCGCCAACTTTTACCGGCGTTTCATTTATAATTTTTTCCGACATTACTGTTCCGCTCACGCGTCTCACCAGGAAGGGTGCCCCATGGAATTTTACACCGGAATGCCGTTCCGCATTTGAAGCTCTCAAATCGGCCTTCACCACGGCTCCCATACTCGGTTTCTGGATTCCTGATGCCCAACTTGTACTCGAAACCGACGCTTCTGACTACGCGCTAGCCGCCATTCTTTCCATCATTTCACCCGACGACGGAGAAATTCATCCGATCGCCTTTCATTCCCGCACCTTTTCCGCCCCGGAACTCAACTACGACGTCCACGATAAGGAACTACTTGCGATTTTCGAAGCCTTCAAAATCTGGAGACATTACCTCGAAGGTCCAACTTATCCAATCGACGTTGTAACGGATCATAAGAACCTTGAGTATTTTGCAACCACTAAGATTTTGACTCGCCGTCAAGTCCGCTGGTCTGAATACCTCTCACAGTTCAACATGGTGATCCGTTTCCGCCCCGGAAAGCTCGGAGCAAAACCCGACGCGCTCACTAGACGTTGGGACGTCTACCCAAAGAGGGAAGTAGCGACTATGCCAGCGTTAATCCGCACAATTTCCGCCCAGTATTCTCCACTGAGCAACTGGCATCGTCCCTGCGTGCCACAGC